>VZTE01000892.1:640609-807574 GCA_013397775.1 Eulacestoma nigropectus | reverse complement strand
GGGGGGAGATGTTTCCAGGTGTTTCCAAGCATCCAAGGGCAAGTTTAAGTAAGGTACTGGAAAATTTATAAAAGAATGAAAAGTTACCCATGATAATTTATATCGACATCCAATTTTTTTTCCTGCATCACAGCAGAAGTTCACTGGAGGTTGCTGTTCAACATTTCTTTTTACCTTAATCACCTAGCCCACACTTGTGATTTACTGAATATCACCCAAATTCACCTGTTTGTTGGATTTTCTTAGGGTAGCTGACTTACTGTAGCTCCTGAGTGCATCTTAAGCATGGATTACCTTCCTAAAGCACTGTCTGGGCAGGATAATAGTTATTAGTCCCATGTTAGAGAGGAGAAATTTCTGCCGCAAATGAGTCTGAGGTGCTGAAGGCAACCACATTATTCATTGCCAGTGCCAGAAAACCATGTTGTGCACTAACAAGGAGATGCTCACTTTGATCACACAATTAGAGACTGCAGCGTAATTTGAAAACACAGGTGGCTAAATAAAGGTCAGAGAGGCAGCCTCAATTCTGGAAGTTTCTCACTCTGGGATGGCCCATTTGCAGCTTTAATAGACTCTTGTTCCAGTGCATGTAAAAGTGTGTGTGTAAGCATTGTCACAACTGCACTTGTACAGTGATGCAGTCAAGCAGCCACATTTAATAATGAGAGGTGTCTTCCACACGAGCTGATAATAGCTCCCAGATGAGTCTTCTGTTAACACAAAGGTATAAATACTTCTATATTGTTTAAAGGACATATTGAAAATAAAAAGAAAGCCAAAAACACTATTACACAGAGATGTTGATCAACATGTGAGACATTAAGAGACTCTCAGCCTCTCAAAACAAAACTGTGCCAATCAAGGCAACAAAAGAAAAGGCAACACCCCACCACCCACAATTATATGGACTAGATGCTTCTGTGCTCTGCCCTCCCCTCTTTCCCCACACTGAATGATGGCTTCCTTCCTCTCCCCCTCGCCACTGGTGTGGAGAAAAATGGTCTTCTTTTTTCTCCTCTCCACAAAGGTGCCAGTCACCTGAGCCAGGAGAGACATGGGCTGAGTAAGGGCCTGAGCAGCCCCCAGGGTTCATCCCTTTGTTCAGCAGGAGCAGAGCCTGCTCCCTCAGCACTGTGGCTCAATTGCAGGGTGGCTGGCTGCATTCTGGCTCTCTTGCCTAGAGTTTGTTGCCATCCCCTGATTTGAAATCACTGCCCATTCTAACAAAGCTAGATGAATTTGCAGTGGGGACAAACGACAGCCTGAAATGATGCCCTGTGCCATCTCTTCCCTCTTTCTTTCTATGTCAAATGTCATATTGACTTTGCAAAAAAGAATTATTAGAACAGATTTGTGTAATATCAAAACCCAAAAAAACCTTCTTGGTTTTTTTCATTTTTTTTTAGTTCCATTGATCTAGATGATCAGAAAGGCTGAGTCACTTTAACTGTAAAATAATAAATAGATTGGGGCTAAACTTTAGTTTGAAGGGTTTAAATGTAGCCTTTTCATAAAAGTGGTTAAATATCAAGGCTCGGTAATGGAAAATGCTGGACAACTTTACGTATAAATACTTATTGCCAAATCTGACTATTACTCTGGAAATCATTAGATTAATGATCAATCAATAGATCCAGTGATTTCTTTTTCCCCATCCTTGTTTAGAACTTCACATGTTGAGCAAATGCATTGCTGGGACTTCAGTAATTTTTCAGCAGATATGTCCCCATCCTTTGACAATACTTAAAGAGAAACAGTCCCACAGAAAAGATCTTTTTCTACAAGAAATTTCAACAAGTTGCCCAAATCTTGCCACTCTTTTCTGTTCACCTCTCCTCACTGTTGAATATCACTTTGCCCTCATTTCTACTTTAAATGTATCCCACAGTATTAGTAATACAGAGAACAGGAGAATTTCCAAAGCAAAGAGGGTAAGGAAGATAGAAGTATTAGTACCAAGAGATATAAAGTCTCAAAACAGAAAGAAGCAAGTGAAAGGTTAAGTAAATAAGTAACGTTCAAATATATAAGCCACAAGAGGATATTGGAGAGTACAGTAACGTCTTTAAAAAATAAAAGCATAAAAAAATGTAATTTTATAGTCAGAAGAAAAAGATAATTCTAAAAGGAGAAAGGATCTGTGTCTCATGTAGGCACTTGAGAAAAAAAGCCAGAAAGGTAAGTACAAAACTCCAAAGCTCCAAGGGCTAAAAAGCAAGGGGGAAAAAAAAAAAAGTCAGAGTACCATTATCAGTTCAGTAATGATCAGCAAGAAATCAGACCTGAAGGATTAAGAAAACTTCCATGGCACTTTGATTCCATCCCAGAACATTAATGAAGTGGCAAGAAAGATAAAAGAACAATTAGCTTATGTTTGCAATCTCAGCTGCAGGACCACCATTCCGATAGAAATGCAGTGGGATCAACTGCAAAGCAGTTTGGCATTAAAATGAAAAGATAGAAATCTAGAACAACCATAGACTTGTCACATATATCTAGTTAAAAAATTAGAAAACTCTCCCCTACCAGACAGAATCGGTCCAAAGGAATCAGAAAGTCTTGGATGAGCACTATAAATATGGATTCATCTGGGGACTTATGTAAATGCTAATTGTGTTAATTGGGTTTTTTAGCAGATGCAGACCCAGAAAGAGGAAAATACTTAGAAATCTCTGTCCTTTCCCATTAGTAAACACTTTCTTGTCTCACCCAGCCTCAGACCACATTTGCCTGGAGGTGCATGGATGGGGAGAAAAGGATAGTTAGTGCACCCTGGTACTCTGCCCAGCTCTCACACTTGCAGTATCTTTGGCTGAATGGATTTTGTGGCCACCTTGTCTACTACCAGTTTAAGTGAGAAGCTACTGTCGTGGTGACATTCCCATGGTACTCATTTTTGAACAAAATGCTGCAGAAAGCAGATGAAGAACCATAAGAGGCTTCTGTGTAGCCTCAAATTCTAACTCACATTCCCCATTTTCCTCAGCCCTGACCTTAGTGTGTTGAAGATTTTGCCTCCTGAACATGCATTAGGAAGCAATGAAGTGGATCTTTTTCTAGTTATCCCATGGGATATATTTGCAGAACATTCAAACTAATAGATGGCAATTCTTAGAGAAGGCGTCAAGTGCAGATTGCAGATGTGATGCCCTAACTTTCAGTGAAGAGAGTACTGGTTTGTACAATTGTTTTGATTCAGCAGGGATTTCTGTCCTAATACCTTATTTTGTTGTGAAAAATAAAAGACTGCTGTATACATAAACATGCAGAAATTAGGCCTTAAAAAGCTTCCAGTGCAACATTTTTATTGATGAAAGAAAGATGTGGGAACATCGGCCTAAAGAGAGGAAAGTCCTGAATCTTTGTCTTAAAGAAACATGTTAGTCCCCTAAATTCTTGATTCTGGCATGAATTGCTGTGTTAAGAACTCTTCCTCAAAATGATATGTAGCCAGCATGTATAAACCACTGACATGACAGATCAAGTGAGAATATCTGTTTGGTGTGGTAAATTCCTTTCCATATGTTTTTGACTCCTCAGCCTTGTAGATTAAATGTAGCAATAAAGAAATTGCAGGAATTCAATGGAAAGAGACAATGTATTGTCCAGTAAATCCAAAAATTTTTATATGATTAGTTTGCTACCTTTGTTTTCTACATGTCAGAAAGCAATTAAGAAATGGATGCTAAACTGGATAGGTAAAATATAGAACTATGTCTAATTTTCTTATAATAATTCTAAGCAGAAGACAAGGCTTGGGTTCATTTGATTTCATAACTGGAAGACATCAAGACTATTACCACCATAGCTGTATTTTGAAACATTTATCACAAGAGTTGTGGCATTTCCATAGACTAACATTTATTAATGAACAGTTTTATGAAAACTAGTCTTGATTTGGAAATAGTGATGTTATCCATTCCATATATTTCAGAAAATATCTGTAACATTTAGATACTGTTGTTAAATCCTAAATATAAATGCTGCTTCATTATGATGCTATTCTTCTTTCAAGTAAATATGATTTAAAAAAAAAATAAATTATACCTAAAAAGCTCCTAGTCCATTTTTATTTATAAGGTTATTTTTGGTTTAGTTCAGTTTCATTTTGAATGATATGATGAAAACTGTGCAAATATAAACAGGAAGTACTCCAAACATCACCTGTGCAGACAGTAAAATTTAAATATCAGTCTAACACCATTTCTTTCCAACTCTGACTTTAAAACTGGTCTTTAATTTTTTAAATTCTGTAGTCAGACATGCTGTTGAAATATTTTTTAGTTTGTTTGTAGCTTTGCTGTACTCCAAGAATAGTTTTACACTTGTCAGTTACTTCTGGCATATTTAGAGATTTCCCAGCAGTGTGAGATTTCCTGCTTTGTGTTGCTATCCTACGAAAGATCAGGTAAGCAGTCTTCAATGTTTTCCTTGGCTTAGCAACTACTTGTTTTCCTTTTTTTTTTTTTTTTATTCCCATAACAATGTCTTCTTATTTTCTTCTTGTAATTTCCTTGCCAAAAAAAACCAACAACTGCCTCCCCCAGAAGCCTACAGTTTTATCTTTAAACGTCTGCTTCTTTGTGACAAAGTATGTGAGAAGCTTTGATGGCTTTATTGACTCATTTTCAAGCACAAGAATCAGAAAAAAAAAATGTTGACATATTTCTAAAGGGACTCCATAAATTAAAACAGAAAAAAAAGCAAGCAACCAAACAGCAACCTCAGCATCGTCTTATCATGATTCCTGGCAGAAAATTTTCAAGCCTTTTCTAGAGACAGCAAAGGTTATTGATCTGAAAGAATTTTTGAACAGTAGTGAAATGTTTGCGGTAATTTCAACTGCAACATTTGTTCAGGTCCTGAGCCGTATGTTCTGTTCCTAGAGTATACAGCTGTAAGCAAAATCATGACTTCACAAATTCAGGGAAATCAGAGCTGCAATAACTCCTATATTTACCCTTGAACGTAAAACTTGATATCTGTAGACTGTGAAGTCCACCATTTTGTTTGGTTTTTTCCCCAGCACGTAACTTTTTTCCTTTCACCTTTAGCAATATTGTCACATGTTGGCTAACTTTCCATGGACATTTTAACTGGGTCCACAACCTGCTCTCTCTGTATCTATGACGACAGTTTCTACCTTCATGGCAGAACCCTCGCTATTTCTCACCACCCACACAAGCATTCACTTGTTTTCCTTAATTTCTTGTTGCCCAGTATTTTCCCTTTTGCCACCCAAATGTGTCAATGATTAAACCTGACTCACAGTTCACTGGTTTCAAGAGCTAAAAATCAGAGACACAATGCTGCAATTTATCATGAATTCTCTGCAAAGTTCTCATTTCCTAATGACCCATACTGGAGTTGCTGTGGAACCTGTTTACTAATGTTTACACTCTCTCTGTGTGCACGGCATACGTCACTCCTGAATGTCCATTTGTGTTTCCCATTTAGTAAGCTCCACACAGTGCAAAATTTAACAGTACATTTTTCTATGTGATAAGTAAAATGGAAAAATATTAAGCTGGCACTGAAAACATTTACACAGCACACTCAGGCATTTCACAATGGATCCTAAATGTAGACCCAAACCTATGAAGATTTCAAGAGGACAAATCAAAGATTTCTTAACCATTTCTCTTCTGTGACAGGATCAATCAGCTTCAGTTAATAGCAATAAATGAAGAAATTCTGTGGTCATCATCAGGTAATATCTACTGCATGGGCAAAGATCTTCTACACTTGTTTGTTATCTAATGCTTTAAACTAGCATGATTAATTTAATCCTTATTTGAAAATACATGTAAATATAAATTATCAACTTCAAGCAAAGTCCATTGGAATCATTGGAACTTAAGTACTTGCTAAGCATGAGATAGCTGGCTGAACAAAATGCAATGTTAAATGTTATACTATTGAAGAATGAACTTTGGGTTTTGGTTTTATTAAATTCAGTGGCTGTCTAACAGACAGTACATATCAAAACTTAACTCCCTTACCAGTGTTTTCATTGATGTTATGAAACCTCCTCTATAAAAGCAATAGAGTAAGAAGAAGCAAAGAGAAAAGACAAGAAAGAAAAAAACCCGAAGAAAAATATATATTTAAAAAATTTCCTAAAGCAGTAGATTTTGCTGGAAGAAAGATGTTATGCTTATATCTATATATTTCTTTTTTAGAAATATGACCTAATTTTCTCAGTTTTAAAATGCTGATAATGTCAAATATTTGTGAAGCACTTAGAAACTACAGTACTGAGTGCTGTAAAAATACTTATTTTGATTAGATTATATGTGGCAGACAGGCCAGACTTTGAAATATTCTGTCATGGAAAATTTACATACATTACTATTGGAACTAATCCACTCTTTCACCTATTGGCCTAGGATGAGCTACCTGTCAGGTTATAATGCAGATGCTAACACAGATGTCAATTACAGTATGCTCATGGCTGCTCAGAGGATAAAAAAAAAAAACATGACTTAATTCATAATGCTATCAAGTTGTCTCTTTCCATGATAATTAAATTCATGTAACAAAAATAAAAAGCAAGTCCTGAACTAAATTCTGCACCTGCAATATCATGAGATTTTTGGAAGGGAGGAAGGTGTTGACAAAACAGATACTGGTTATTTTCAGGCTCTAATACAAGTACTCCCACAGTTATGCTGCTAATTTGGTGGCATTGTTGTTACTTCTTTTCATTTACCCTGGGGGAAAAAACCCATTTATCGGTGCTACTTTTAGCCCTTAACAACAAATTTTTAGCTAGTACATTCAGTTAAGTTCCACTGAAAGCAATAGCTTACACCAGGGCCATAATCCAGACAAGGATTTTAAATCCTCATGTCTGCTGGCGTGTGATAACTGTGTCATCTCTTTGTGACATCCAGTATCTGATACAGGCTAGACATTTAATAAGGTGTATGGCATCTAATGTGTCATCTTGTTAGAAAAGGAGACAAAGCTGTAAAGACTCTTATCTGCAAGCTCTTATTTTTAAGATAATCAATAAACTCTTCCATAATAATTGTAGCCCAGCAGGCTTCAAACAGCAGACACCGGACAGACTCACAGTGATCGCTCTCTGTTCCCCAGGCAAATGAAGTAAAACTTCAGAGGGACTCTCCTGCCTTTACAATCACAGAAAGAAGCCAGACAGTGAACATCAGCCTCTGAGACCTTTCTGCAGTTATGACTAGAATCCCCTGTGCTGAGCCTCTGCCTGTCAGTGCTTTTCTCTTCTGTTCCAGCAGTGTCTTTCAGCATGCTGAGAGTGTGCATGGGGTGATGCTCCCACTTCCAGAGTCTTCAGGGAGCTTGACAGCCACAGGAAACCATAACAAAAGTCCAGCCTCACCTAGTGCATGGTCATTAGGTGTTTGATCTAAACGGGATCCCTTGCAAAATGGCAGCCTGGTATATGCCTGCCAGAAAACACCAGCGTCTCCTCGCTCGGGCTTGCTCTTGCCTTTGTCTCTGTGATTGCTACATTCTCTCACTTGTAACTTCTCTCTCCAAGTTACTATCTTGTCCCACCATTGCTGTATTTGTACACTGTTTAGCCATCACAGAGCACCTTCTTGGTTAGCTCTTAGAATTTACTGCAACAAAAGTGATTAATAATGATATTAACAGGAGCAACTTTACAGACCGTGCATTTTACTGTGTGATAATTCAAATCCCAGCATTCTGACAAGAAAGCTTAGTTAAACTAAAAGGTGTGAAATTAGTCTGCAATTTTCCATAGAACGTATAATTTATTACTAGCATAAGTAGGTGATAATGCTCAGAAATGCCTTTCCAAAATTGCAAGTGTGTAGAAAGAAAATTTTGTAAACTGGACCTTTTTACTTCACAATTAATCAAAAGGTATTTTTGTAAATACATTGTACATACTCTAAGTTTGACTCCAACACCATACAAGACAATTTCTTGATGCATTGGCTATTAGATACCAAACTTAACAGTAATACTTTGATTCTCTGTTTAGTTTTGGTGAAGATTTCTATTTCTGTTGTTCAGGCTGTTTCAGAACTCACATGAAAGCACAGCTGCTTTACTTATGTGAACAATCAATACAGCAAAGTAAGAAACTTCCACATGAATGTAGGATTTGCCTTCAACTAATATTCAAATGTACAGGATTATAATCATAGGATTGTTTTGTCTCTCAGCCTTGAAGCTTCATGCTTCTTAAGGTCATTTATGAGAATACTCCCAGGAAGGGAAGACATAGAGACCAATGCAAATTCTTTGATATGTTGCATAAATATTATCAGAAGTGTTTTTGAAAGGTTGACCAGATATATTGGTTTGGTAAGATATCTTCAAAATTCCTTCTGCAAGTACATATCCTCCATAGATCTGAAATGCAAAGTCATCATTCTGTTTATGAGGGTTAGAAAGCTCAGTAGGCAAAAAATCCTTTCATACTGTAGATTTGCATTTAAATTTGATTTAATTTAAAAAAAGAAGTTGTTTTTTCTGTTCTGTGTTAGTTCTATATTAAATTCCACCAGAAATTCTCTTTTCAGTCAATCATATTGTGGATCAGAATTTATAACCACAATTCCCCAAACGTGGTCATGCTTATCTTTATACCTAAGTAGTCCTGCTAAGTCCTGATAAACAAAAAGTTAATATGTGCACATGGATGTATGTAGGATTTATTATTTAGTTGTCTGAATATCTTTGTTCACTTCAGCAAGCATCTCATGATTCCACAGAGCTGTCTATTCATAGAAAATCAGAGAACAGGTAGTTCAACTAATACAATAACTAATAAATAAGTGAAATTAAAACCTTCTAATTAGATCAACATTAACCTTTTTTTACCTTTAACAGTCTTAGTAGCTTGTCACAATACTTGCGATACTTGCTAAAGACTGTGGAAACTAGTAAAATAGTGATATTCTGTACCCATTTTATTCTTCCAAAAGGGCCCTTAAACTTTTAAAGAAAAAGGTGGCAATTAATATTTAAGTTATGTCTAGCATTTTGTGGGCTGCAATGTTTACTAGAATCAAATTGAAGTCACATACTGTTTAGTTACAGAAAAACTCTCCTCATTTGGTAAAAGCAGAGGCAAATTTTTGGGTAAGTGTTTATTCTGGAAGGACATATAGAATTATATAAATAGAGAGAAAACTTACAATTGGAGAGCATTTTAAAATAAGTAGCTAGCCAAACTGCAGCTATTTATTGTTTAAGATGTTTATTCCCTGGATTAGCGAAACAAAAGAAATAGGATTTCAATTACAACTGTTATATGTTATGTATATTAAAAGCTTTCCATTTTCACTGGTGACAACCACAGCATACACAGAACTATTGACTAAAAGCCTTTCATAAGGAATGGATTAATAGCATTTCTCCTTCTGGTAGATATAAATATTTCATCTACAGCTCAGGAAGACTTCAAATAGTTAAACTGTAATGATGTAATTCTCCATTCTCTTACCATGCTACTTCTCACAGAAGCTTTACAGCAGGGAAGCCTTAGACACATGATAATCAGTTTTCACTGCAGCATAGCATACTCATTATATGCCTTGGTTTTCTAAATGTCCTCTTGTCATGTGTTTCACTTGGTTTTGGTAATTAGAAGTATAACTGAAAGCAATGCAGCCTAGCTTCAAAGGGAGACATCTAAAGACAGAGCTGAGAATGGCTCTCTTATCACAGATACACAGAATCATTTAGGTTGGAAAAACCTCCAAGATCATTGAGTACAACCGTTGACTGATCACCATCTTGTCAACTAGACCATGGTACTAAGTACCACTTCCAGTTGTTTCTTGAATGCCTCCAGGGACAGTGACTCCATGACCTCCCTGGGCAGTCTATTCCAATGTTTAACAACCCTTTCAGTGAAGAAATTCCTCCTGACATCCAGTCTGAACCTCCCCAGGTGCAGCTTGAGGTCACGTCCTCTTGTCGTGTCACTAATTGTCTGGAAGAAAAGATCGACCCCCACCTTGCTACAACCTCCTTTCAATGAGTTGTAGAGAGCAATAAGGTCACCTCTGAGCTTCCCTTTCTCCAGGCTGAACAACCCCAGTTCCCCCAGCTACTCCTTGTAAGACTTGTGCTCCAGAACCTTCACCAGCTCCGTTGCCCTTCTCTGGACACACTCCAGCACCTCAATGTCTTTCTTGAAGTGAGGGGCCCAGAATGCGACACAGAACTTGAGGTGTGGCCCCACCAGTACTGAGTACAGAGAATCAATCACTTCCTTGGTCCTGCTGGCCACACTGTTCTTGATACAAGCCAGGATGTCATTGGCCTTCTTTGTCATTGGATGTCATTGGAAAATCTCTTATCCAGATCTTATCAAGATCTTTACCCATCCTGGCACAATCCTGTTCTTAAAGCTATGGGAGTAACCTCCATTTCACAAGAGTCGATGCAAACCTCAACTACTTTGAATAATTTGAAAAGGGTTTTTATTTTTGGTATAAAAGATCAAAAACAAGTAATATGATTCCCTGTCTATGCTATACGGATCAGCTAACTAGTCCTAATGGGCAGCAGATCTTTGAAGAACATAAATAAATGTATTTTACTAAGTGGTTAATTTCCATATATAAGTTCTCAAAAAACACTGGTAAGTGTAAATGTTTCCTAATAAGTGAGTAGAAATAGTTCCAAGTATCAGTGAAATGAAATAGCAAACTATGCACAAGCATATTAATGAATACTCCTGGCTGTCTTAACGCAGTTGTCATTGACATTCAGCACTCAGCACTCACCATGGAGCTTCAAATAGATAACATAAAAATGATGGAGACATGATAGATTATTCATTGAGAGTCAAGCCCTACAGAGAGAAGGCTAACATTTCTCTGATTTTTGTACTCCCTCAGGATAAAGGTTACACTGTAAAGAAATGGAAACTGTCCTCCCATTCAACTAACGGCAGGATCTGACTGTGACCACTTTGATAGATTTAAATGAAATAGGAAGCAACAAATGTTACAGTTACCTAGTCTAAAACCTCACTTAAAAATCCAAACTCAAACCAGCAAACAATCCCCCACAGGATACTTAACACTAAAGCTGCCCCCAAGAAACCCCTTTCCTACTAGGCAAAATGAGATTTCACATTTGAGGTTTGGTTTCAAGGTGTACTGAAGAAAAAAAACAACTCAACAAACTAAACCCAAAACATGTAAAAAGATAACTAAACAGAAGTCGTCAAGAAATTGGCCTTATAATACAGCACCAGCCCAGGATGTGTAGGAGCAATTCAGAGCCTATAGAGCTTTAGCTCTTTTTCCCTCATATCTCAGCTGAAGAGTCATTACTGTATTGAGTAATTCTACTTTCACATACTAGCCTTCCCACATAGCTAGATTTGAATTATCTTGGTAGAAAGCAATTCATTGTCAAAACAAATATGTTTCCATGTCAAATTTAAATCATAATAAAATTAGGCTTCTAGCAATAACAAAACCGAATGAAAAATGCTAGTGAATGTGAGCTACTTTGCTTCTGTCATGAGGTAAACCCATGGTTCAATTAGCAAACAAATGCAGCTTGAAGCATTCCTGTCTCCATTCAGATTTCATTGAGAGACTGATGAAAGCAAATCCTAATCATTAACATCAATAAATGCCAGTTTCTGTGAAAATCCACACTACTGGTAGTAAAAGCAAATTGCAAAATTTGTCAGGCTAAACCTGTATAGTTTCTAGATGTCAAAGCTGATATAGGACATCTGAGTTAGTGTTTTGAAAGCACAGAAACACACTGAAATATTTCGCCATTCAAATAATGGCAAAATACTTACGTACTATTAGGCAATTAATTAATAAATACTGTCTGTCCAATATACGGTTCTGTAATGTACCCCAAACTCCCTGTGAGTATGTGACTGGAGCACTCCAGATTTATGATCATAAAACAATATTTTGCAGCTCATCTCATCATCATAGTTTTAATGACCTGAGGAATAAAGAAATGTGAAACTTAAGGAGTCTTAACAGTTTGTCTGGAATATATACATATAAGTCAAAATTCAGATGTGGAGCTGAAGTCAGTTAAGTTCAACATGTACACCACCTTATTTTAACAGGACTTGGAGGAAATTAGCAGGGAATTAGCCTTAGGAAGTAGTAATTATGTCAAGGAGGCAGTCAAAAAAAAAAAAAATTGCTATCCCATTTTTTTTGTAGACATAGGAATAAAAACTTAAATTTCCAAAATACAAGAGATGCTGAAAGACAATGAAAAACTACTGTGCTTTATCAGAGGAACTTGTTTTGCTTGGTATGTCCAGTAAGAAAGTCCAACAGAGACACGAAGGCTGATAAGAGGATTAAAAGAAATGGAAAAACTGAAGACACAAATAGTTCACAGAGTTGAACCTTGAAGGGATAATTTTTACAGATAAGTTAACTACAGCATGGGTCCATAGGTAGCAGAACTGTGTAGACTCTGTTTTTGAGAATGGGAACTGAGTGGAGAATTTGCACCACAGGGAAGCCCAGGAGACCCGAGATGGCAGAGTATCTCATTATTGCCTACATTAAGGAGCACAAGATCAAATACAGGCACCTAAGTTACTGAAAGGTGAGGAGAGAACATTCATTAAGTTTTGTAACTACCAAATGAAGGTTTTCTATAGAGAAACAAGCCCAAGAGTAATACAGCGTAATTAAGTCCATATTCTATTTGTTTGATTTCAAGAGAAGAAAAATTTTACTCTCAGGATCACTCTGGTGATACACACTCCTTTAAAGCAATAAAAAATAAAAAAAAATCCTCCTTATTTCAATGTGTTTCAGTCCTCATGATTTTCAATGCCAGCACTTACTTGGAAGTTCTGTTGCCCAGATGACAGAAGAGGATAAATCTGAATCCCGTTATCTCTCCTACCAGTGGAATGAAGACTAGTCTTACGAGAAAGGCAACATTGTATTTTAAATTTCCAGTCACTGTCATGCATAAACACACACAACACTTCCCTGACTTAACCAGACCTTTTTAGTTTCTACAGACTCTTGGTGATGTGATTTGTGCAGGAATCCTCCTACTATGCTGCACATCTTTTAAAGTGCAATTGAGTGCAAATCACAGCACATAAGGATCAAGACTTTTTTACCTCATTTCATGGTCAGTGCCCATTTCAGACCCTTTGTGACCATAAATAAAAGTGGCCATTTTTAGAATCTGTTATCCTAGGATTCAAATACCAAATGGTAAAAAGTCAGTGTCAATAAAGTAGTCAAAGAGACTTCTCACACAGAAACAGCAATGTATTTTAGAAACAGACACATATCACAAAATTATTCACACCATGTCTATATCTATTTGAATTTAACAATAACATCTTTATGAACGAAAAGCACTGTCAATCACCCTAAGACATGCAGACAAACCATTAATATTGATAGCAATTAAATATATTACAAGGGTAAGTCTCTCAAGACAGAAATAGGATATAATTTTGTTACAGAATTCAGAGAATCAATATGAAATAAAAATTTTGCTTAACTAGCCAACTAAAAGGTGTAGGACCCAAAACCTTTGTACCATTTATGTCACTAAAAGCATTTCAAATCTATGAATAGGTATTTCACCAAGAATAAAGACAGGGGTGTGCTTCTTGTTTCATAGAAAGTAGAAGTAGTAAGTAGGTAAAAAAAACCTCATAAATAAAATCAGTGACAGACTTGTTTCAACATTGAATTTCAAACAGGAATTTGCTCTTCAGGCAGATGCAAAATTAAATACGTAGAGTGCTCAGTGCCATAGGTATGAATAAGTTTTTGGTTTTTACTCACAACTGAAACTTTTTGAAGATTACTTTAGATCTAGACTAGAAAAGCCAAACTGATTAACAGTGAGCTGATAAAATAAATGATGTCAATTTAAAATTAATTATTTTATTTTCAAATTTATCACCTATTCAAACTATTCAACAAAGGACACATGGCTGCAGTGATTTTGCTTGTTTATGCATTACTTACATAATGCTATCCTTTAACAAAATTTTTATCAAAGGAACAACATATATGCTCTTCCAAAAGATGGTGATTTAATAAACTTGAAAACTTCTGTAGATACTTCTCAGGAGTTCTGCATTTTTCCAGTTGGACAGTAAACCCACCAACTAATTGTTAAATTTTTTTGTGAGCCATAAATGAAAGCAAAGACACTTATTGGTTTCAGAGCACAATCAGCACAGAATCTTTAAGTGGCCTACTAGCTGATAAAAACAGCATGAAACCCAAAATTATTTATGTCTCATTCACCCAAAATTGATACTGAAATCAATGAAAACAGCTGCAGAGCTTAATATAATAAATAAATAAATAGAAATCTAACAAACAGGATGATTTGAAATAGTTAAGAAATTACAGCTAGGAACCAAACTGAGCAGCATCACTATTGGTGGCTCAAACTGGTATAGGGGGAATCATACCATTTAATTGTAGAACTAAAATGTTACTTTACTGGACTTGTTTAGAAGTAAAATTTATATTGAAATGCGAAATTCTGTCCTTAGAGGCATTTATAATTCAAATCTTACCTGCTGAGTTCATAGCACGTAAAATGCTGCTTCACTAAGATCTAACCAACATGAATGTATGTAGCATTAACATCTATGCCTAATATACATAATAACCCATAAAACAAACTGCAAATAAATAGTGCCCTTGACAGCTAAATTATAGAAGTAGGGAGCATCGGAAATTTTGGAACATGTTTAATAGTGCATTTTACAACTCTGCTCATTGTTTATCTTGCCTTTCAGTGCCATTCAGAAAATGTATCTCTATTGGCAATGTTCTCACAGCAACAGGCAAAGCTTGAAAGAAGTACCATGCCCTGTTTCTTGTGGAGCTTTGAGAGTTGAAAACCATAATGAAAACATTAAAAATTTTAAAAGGTAAGTACAGGTGGGAAAAGAAAAAACCTCTCTGAAGTTCTGAAATGGAGATTTGTGATAAGATTTACAAATTATTTTTATGTAGGTTCTTGTTCAGATTGGAAAAAAAAAAGAAGGCCACATTTGGAATATAACTGAAGAAAAGCATCTCCATCTTCTCTTAGAATTGGAAACGGGGATTTGTAAATGAATAGGGAAGTATAGCTTTGTGTGATTCTCAATGCACCTTTCTTGTAGCATAACCTCAGGGTGACAATGAAGCTCACAAAAAAGAATCAGCCACATTTCCTAGAAAAAAACCTCTTGGAAAAAAATGAGGGTGGACTCATATACTCATATACTGTCAGGTACCTGACAGTACCTGACAGTATATCTATGCAGAGATATAAGACAACTATGACTAAAGTCAGCTTCACTCAAATTACTAAGATTGCACGAATCTTAATCAGTTGGCCAGAAGAAGAACTTGGTTTCAGTACAGCACTGGTAAGTAGTGCTGCTCAGACTTCATTTATTTTAAAGCTAAAACTTCATTTTAGTTACCTGCAGTACAATGCCATTTCAAATATACATGCAGAGATCAGCAACTGAATCAAGGTGAAGAGAACAGAGGGAGACATAGACAGAAGTACAGAAGGAACTGAAATAGAAAGAGGAACAGCAGCAGAGCTATTGTTCTGTGATGGTACTCCACAACAAGCCCTGAGCCAGTAGACAGTTGCAAAGCAGAGGCAGCACAACAGCGGAGTGTGAGATTTGAACAGGTAATTTGGACTAAAGTCAATGTTTCCTGTTCTTTTCTAATGTAGATTTCATTGTGCTATAAGCTGTTAATTAAAATACATTAATCTCTTCTTGGAGGGAGCGCAACAATGGATGCCAGTAGCCATTGCAACAGCCACCGAGTCTGACAAAAGAGTTATCACAAAGCCATGTTCAGGCGTCAGCAAATTTTTCCCTTGCTGAAAGAATGTTCCAGCTTTGTCTGGGATGGAGTTTTCTTCAGAGCAGCTGGTATGGAGCTATGTTTTGGGTTGGTGCTGAAAACAGTGTTCATAATATAAAGATGTTTTTGTTGTTGCTGAGCAGTGCTTGCAACCCGTCAGGGCCTTTTCTGCCTCTGACCCCATCCCACCAGCAGGAAGGCTGGGGGTGCACAAGAAGTTGGGAGGGGACACAGCCAGGACAGCCGACCCCAACTGACCCCGAGAATATTCCATACCATCTGACATGCTCTGTATACAAAGTGGGGGGAAGAGAGAGGAAGAGGGGGATGTTTGGAGTGATGGTGTTTGTCTTCCCAAATAATTGTTAGGCATGACGGAGCCTTGCTTTCCTGGGAATGGCTGAGCTCCTGCCTCTCCATGGGAAGCAGCAAATGAATTTATTGCTTTGCTTTGCTTGCATGTGCAGATTTTGTTTTATCTATTAAACTGTCTTTATCACAACCTGTGAGTTTTCTCACTTTTACCCCTTCAATTCTCTCAGACATCTCAGCAGAGCAGAGTGAGTGAGTGGCTATATGGGGCACAGCTGCCAGCTGAGACAGAGAGATACTGTCCAAAGAAGGTTTTATTATTTTTTTTTCTTACAGAAGTATTCCACACTGTTAGGTAGCTGTGATTCCACTCTTTATTCCTAGGTTTCATAGACAGTTTGCGGCATTCCTGTGTTTGCTGGATGCATTGGATAAAACAATGCCTTGTAACTTGAGAAAAATGGATTCACATGATGCTCTGTCACAGCCTTTCCTCTGACAATGAGAAAATGTCTCAGACTTTCAGTGTTTCAGTTCCCACATTTTAAAGCAGTGTGGGGGAATACATCCCTACTCCAGTAGCATGACACAAGAACAGAAACATTAAAAGCTCTGAGGTGGACAGAGAACTCCACGAATGCATGCTAAAAAGATACAAGATAAAGATACATACAAGATAAAAGGATAGAGCTATAACCTCTTAGACAAGCAAATGTCAGCGTAATTGATATACAGCAGCTAGAAAAAAGTACTAAATGAACAATGTGAAAATCCACAGTAACAAGTATAGGTGTAATTCTGAGAAATACAAGGAAACCTGATTATGCTAGATAAAGAGAAATATTTAGCACTGAACTACAGAGGTCATCCCAGAGCAGTGGAAACATTACCTTATCCTTGCTTGATTTTTAATTATCTCTAGCTGGCCAGGGCTATTGGGTGCTTAAGAGAATTTTAATGCTTTCCACTGCAGTTTAGGTAGTGGTAGCAAACCCCATGGATTTTATCTCTAATCTCTTCTTCTACGTATATGTTTAAAGACTTCATCAGCTAAGTCATTCATTCTCCGTGCTCTTTATAGTATTTCAACTACAAAGTGCCAATTCGACATTATTTTAACAGAAAGAGTTGCTAGATCTTATAAAGAGAAAAAAAACCAAACAAAAACCAAAAGCACAAACCCCACTGTAGAATAACACCCACTCATTATTATGGTGACAAAACAGAGGATCTATTCTAAATAAACAAATGAAATGTAGAAGAACTTCATGTTTTCAACCTTCCAGGGTGAGCTCTCTGGTTTGAATGCAAATAAAATACAATATTCATTATACATTATTTTCAGTTCTACATGAAACTAATCCTCAGTGGCGACTCCTTGAAAGACCATGTTCCTTTTCTGTGGAATGGGAGAAGGAGAGCCATTTTGAATGGCTGCTTTTTAAATTTGAATACAATTCATTGAAAGGGGATGAAAGCACTAAGAAAGGATGAATGTAGCTGGATTCTGCTCCAGTCAAACCTGTCATGGGACTAATAAGTGTATATTTAAATGAAAAGTATCAGTCATTTTCCTGCACTGAACAGGTTCTGCATAAAATTTCCTGGGAATGAAAGCTGCACTTAATTATATGATGCAAATCATAATCTTTCATCTTATAATAATCAACATTTTAATCACTTTAAAAAACAGTATTAGCTAATTGTCTTTAAAAGGACTTTTTTTTATAATGGAAAACTTAAAAAACACTCTGAAAATCAATGAAAATCCATCTCAGTCTGAAAGAAAACAAAACTTCATGCAGAACTGTTGAAGTAAATTCAGTCCTGCAGCCTTGTCCAGAATGTATTTCACCATATTTTCTGAAAATATATCAAATTAATTTTTAGAAATCAGTGGCTATAAGAACCGAATAGATTTCATATTCAAGTAAGTGAGAGGAGTCTACTGTGTTTTTCAAATGTTTGCTTTTTAAAAAGCCTCTTGGAGTCTGGCAGTTTCTCTTTTGCTCTTTAGAACTGACAGCAGGGAACTTCTGAGAAAGTAATGTCCTACACAAAACTTAGAGAAATCAGAGACTAAGGATCTCTTATCTGGGATCACTTCCTTTTTATGTCTTGACTAGTTCTCTGATCAGCAGGGGTTTTGTGGGTTTTTTTCCATTTTTCATTTCTAGGGCTGGCAGATTAACTGTCTGGGTACTCTTTAATCTTGAAAGAATATTTTACACTTTTTAAAGAACCATCTTTTTCATAATTTCCTTTAGATTAATTATTTGTACCTCAATGTCTCACACTTAAATAAGTCCCAGTGAAGAGAGCAGATGAAAGCAGCCAAATTGCAGACAATTTATAGGAAAAAAAAATACTCCATCCTAAATGATATGAAAAGTTTCAAATCAAGAGCCAAAAAAGGGCAGAAAATGCAGAGGAATTTACTGTAGACTATCTTCTTTCATCTACTTTCATACAGTCAAGACAGATGCACTCTGTATAATATTATACTAGAAGTGATTCTTGAACATATTTACCCAAGCCTTAGCTGAATATCCAGGGCTTAAGAATTTGAAATCCATTGAGATCTCTTCCAAGTTTTCAAAATACATGTAAAAGGAGAGGTCAAAAGCCCAGGGTCATCAAATCCTAGACTAACTTTCTGGATTGATTATCAAGTAAAAAACAAGACCATTTGTTTTAATCTTGTATTTAATACTCCATCAATAAACTAACTGACAAGCATAAAGAAATAATTACTTTTTGAACATTGGAATACTTAAGCTTTTGTTTGATCAAGTTCTGTACTTGTGTTAGGCATCAGACTCAAAATTTGGATTAGTGCTACGACACTGACCAGCCAGCTATTCACAAACTTTCCCATCCCTACCCTAAAGCAGGCTAGATTCACTTACAAAAATAAACTGCTGAGCCTGTCCTTTTAAATATAAATTGAAGTACATTTGAATCCACAACATACTAAAATCTAATCTTTTAACACAACAGCAGCAAAAGCACTCTATTAAACAGCATACCTCCCTGTGAATCAAAATCCCTTTCAGCATATGTTGTTCAAAGTCCAAAGGGCAGTCTTCTACTTACATCCCTACTGATTTTTCACAGCATCTCCCAGAAGTGAGCAAAATCCTCCAATAAAATAGCAGTTAGCCAAGTTTACAAAGGTCGTTCGTATAGAGGTAGTGTCAGTAGCAAAAGGACAGACTACAAAAAGAATCCCAAACTCTACTCTTCCTTGGCATCCAAATTGTGTCAGTAATCTTTTACGAGAATTTTTAAGAGAAAAAGTCGCAATAACATGCTCTTGTTCCAGGTATTTCTAAACAGGGAAATATTTCAAAAAACACTGACAAGATCTGAGAAAGGACTACTGAAAAAGCGAACAGAATAAAGAATATTTTTTAAGAAGATGAGCTTTGACCAACAGCAAGCCTTCCTCAACCAAAATATTAGGTATAAATTCTGTAATGAAAAGAATGTTAACTGTATCGAATACTTATCACGGAAAATGCTACGGAGAATTCATGTTGTTATTCATGGCATGGAAAGCATTTCAAGAAAATGTCCTTATGCAGTAATGAGTACACCATAAAATACCAGTGCTTCATTAGCATCACTTTATCTGGCACGACAAAAATTAAACCATTAAGGAAATTTGAAGTTAATTCAGGGCTGAGGTGGATTTTCCAACACTGTAAGAGTCTTAAGTCATGTTATGGAGTTTTACCAGTGTCTCAAACATGTTTCTGCAAGGTTTACTAGTGCTCTTTTAAGTTTTCTGGTTTTAGTCTGTATTTTTTATTTGTCCTCATCCTCTTGGTCACAAATTTTGCACTTCAAATCTTTTTCTTACTTCTATACAATCCTATGCTGCATAATTGCAGTTTCACCAATTTTATTTCTTAGTTTACTTCATCAGACACAACCTCTCAGGGAGATGTTTATTATAGTTAACTATCCCTACTAACTAGCTGTATGAGTGTGCTGCTTCTCCCTTGCTGTTTCTCCTTTTTAATAGGGATCCTAAAATTGAGCAATATTCTATTACCTCAGTCCTTAAAGTGTTCAAAGAAAACATGTAAATATGGTGCTTAGGGAGATGATTCAGTGGTGGGTCTGGCTGTGTTAGATTAATGGTTGGACTCAAGGATAATAGAGGTCTTTTCCAATCTTAATGATTCTATCATTCCATGGTTTTTCATCAAGATGAGGATTAGCAAAAAATGTTTGTTTCTTGATATTTCCTGAGACACAGTGACTACTAATCTTGTAGCCACTGTTAGTTGATGACTAGATATAATTCTGTTTTAAAAAAATCATCTGATTTTCTTTCATCTTAAGGCAAACTTTCTACATGACTAATTTTTAATCCACAGCCCCAAGAGTAAAATGAGTAAGCATTGAAGAACTATTTAGTTAAAGTTTCACCTGAGCATTTGTTCTTTTTAGATGTAAGCAGAGCTTTCCATAATGCCATTTTGGGGGTTGCTATCACCTCCTTGATCTTGTATTTTTTGTATTTTCTGAATCTTTTTGGGTTTTCTGATTGAAAAGGTAATGGTAGTGTGCTTATGATATGGCAACTAGTGGATGATGACCTCCACTTTTCCTTCCTAAGTGTAAGAACATCTTAATACACATGCAATTCTCAAATAAAATAGCTATTCTGTCCTCCCTGTTTAAGGCACACATGGAGTTTAATTCCTGGAATTCCACTAAATCTGCGGAAATTACTATTCTGTCAACATTATCTTTCATTGCCTGTCATTGAGATGCTTCTCTTGTTTTAACTTTTCCAGTGGGTAGGTGTATATTTGGATTACTTCTGACATTTTAGTAGTTACTTCAGTTTTCACTGACACAGATTGTCCCACTAACATGGATATATAACTGTGGTCACACACTTCCTGGTTGATCTGGCTTGTAAATACTAAAATATAAATCACAATATTTTCAACCTGAGTGAAACAAATAAATCCTGAAAATTTTTACACTGAGAACAGCATTGATAATGAAAAATGTTTAATACAAGCACCATTTCCAGTTTTAAGTGGATTTACTTCAGTCTTGTTCAGCTTGCTTTCTAGTTCATATTCAGCACAGATTTCAGTAAATAGAGTGACAGAATATCTTAAAACTTAATCATTCTGTTGCTGGTTTTAGTAATATTTGCATAAAATAAATTCTGTTTTTTCAAGCCCATTTGTGTCATAAATACAAGTCTAAGGGGCGGGTTTTCTCTGAAAGATAGTACATACAATAGCCATATTTTTATAAAGCTAATTGTTTTCTTGCTCAAATTACAATGAAAATTACCAGAAATCTATGTAAGTATCAGAAATAATCCATTCATTAGCTAAATACATTGAAATACAGAAATGAGCATATAGATCTGAACCCATAAACAAGGGACAGAGACAAGGCAGGGGTGTTTAACGCATTCACTGCTGCTGTCTTCAACATGGAAGATGGACCAAGAGGGTCTCAGTGCCCTGACCTGGAGGTCCATGACTGTGAGAATGACCAACGCCCAGTGGATCACTGAACTTGTGTGGGATCTGCTGCTCCAGCTGGATCCCTACAAATCTATGGGGCCTGATGGGATTCATCCAGAATCTTCTAAGAGATAGGTGATGACACTGCAAAGTCTCTCTGGATCATTTTTGAGTGGCCTTGGGAATTCGGAGAGGTTGACTACCAGCTGACTGGAAGCTGGCTAACTTTATCCCAATTTTCAAAAGGTCAAGAAGGAGGACCCTGGAAACTACAGGTCTGTCAATCTCACTTCAGTGTCTGGTAAAATCATGGAAAATATTATTCTGAGAGATATTGAAAAATGCCTGGAGGACAACACAGTCATCAGTCACAGCCAGCATGGCTTCATGAGGGGAAAATCCTACTTGTTGAACCTGATTTCCTTCTACAACAGGGTAACCCACTCAGTTGATGTAGAAAAGCAAGGAAATGTAATCTTTTTGGACTTCAGCAAAGCTTTTGATACTGTCTCCTACAGTATCCTTCTGGACAAAACGTCCAGCTCACAGCTGGATAACCGTGTTATGCAATGAGTAAGCAACTCCTTAATGGGTTGGGCACAAAGGGTTATAGTGAATGGGGTGACATCAGACTGGTGTCCTGTCACTAGTGGGGTTGCACAGGGCTCCATCCTCAGCCCTGTGCTCTTCAACATCTTCACTTATGACTTGGATGCAGGACTCAAAGGAATACTAAGTAAGTTTGCCAAGGACACCAAATAGAGAGGAGCGGTTGACTCCCTCAAGGGCAGAGAGGCCCTGCAGAGAGACCTTCACAAATTAGAGAACTGGGCAATCACCAACCAAGTGAAGTTTAACAAGGGCAAGTGCCGGATTCTGCGCCTGGGATGGCACAACCCTGGATACGTGTATATACTGGTGAATGAGATGCTGGAGACCAGCACTGCAGAAAGGGACCTGGGGGTCCTGGTTGATGGCAAGTTGAACTTGAGTCAGCAGTGCCCTGGCAGCCAGGAGGGCCAAGCGTGTCCTGGGGTGCATCAGGCACAGCATCGCCAGCCAGGCAAGGGAGGGGATTGTCCCACTCTGCTCTGCACTGGGGAGGCCTCACCTTGAGTCCTGGGGGCATTTTGGGCACCACAATATAAAAGAGACATTGAGCTATTAAGAACATCCAAAGGAATGACATGAGGATGAGGAAGGGTCTGGAAGTTTAGGCTGGATATCAGGAAAAGGTTTTTCACGCACAGGGTGGTTGAGCACTGGAACAGACTCCGCAGTAAAATGGTCACAGCAACAAGCCTGTCTGAGTTCAGGAAGTGTTTGGACAATGCTCTCAGGCACAGAGTATGACTTTTGAGGTGTCCTGTGCAGGGCCAGGAGTTGAACTCAATGATCCTGATGAGTTCTGTCCAACTCAGCACATTCTATGATTCTATGATTCTATGAACTACAGAAATAACATTCCCATTCATTATTATCTGTGACAAACTACTGAGTCAAGGAAGAAATTGGAGACTATTATGTGTGCTTGAACAAACTTGAACAAGCAAAACACCTTTCCAATGGCACAGTTTGAAACAGAATCAGTATCTTGATTCATAGCCTCCTATGACAGCCACCAGAGAGAGCTACTACTAAAACGTCCAAGGTCATTTACTTAATTGTACTTATTATTGGGCTTTAGCTCAAAATGATTATGCAGAAAATTATTGCTTATGTTCCCAAATTATCATTTGCTCTGAAAAGTTGTGTAGAGCAGAGAAGTAATTTGTGTGACTGTGTGCCTCCTTCTGTAAATAAATGTCTACATTTCAGTTGCAACACAGTAAATCATCACATAAGTACAATTAAGCTGAAGCACTGAATGGTTTGTCTCAGAATGGAAAAGTACTTCCTAAGAAAACCTTTTATAGAGAGTAGATTCAGGTAGGAGTCTGACTTCTCAGACTTCAAAAATTTGTGTCTTGCAGGCTGACAAGAATGCACAATGACCATTCTATTTAATTTCATCATCCTTTTTATTAAATGGATTTACATATATATTTTTTTCCCAGCAGATCTAGAGAAAGCAGAAGTAAAATATGAGAAAGAACTTCTTTATTGTGCAGGTGAATGAGCATTTGAACAAGTTGCCCAGAGAGGTTGCAGAGTCTCCCTCACTGGAGATATTAAAGAACCATCTGGATGCAATCCTGTGCCATGTGCTCTGGGATGACCCTGCTTGAGCAGAGAGGTTGGACAAGATGGCCCAATGTTGTCCCTTCCAATCTTACCCATTCTGTGACTCTGTGAAAATTTATTTTTTTAACAATTTCTGTACTGAGCTTGAGAAAACAAACTGTCTTATTTTAAATATAACCGTTATCTGGAAGATAAATTGAATTCTGTCAATAAGGTGAATTAATGCCAGAACTCACTTATCAAAAAATATTATGCATAAGAATCCTTTTATTATAAATAACTGTTTTATCTGAAAATTGGTTCCCTCAACAAGATTTAGCGAAATAGTCTTCTGAAATGTTTTCTCACCAAAAATTCTGGCCAAATCATTCACTATATGGAGACTGTCTTGCTGTCTTTAAAATTCAGAAAGGTAGCTCAGAGGCTTTGCAATTTCCCATGGCATGACTCCAGTTGTTTGATAATAGCCTGGTATGTACATATGACAAATGAACTACTGCATGTTTTCATGTACTACTTTAAACATTTTAAAAAAAAAGAAAGATAATCAATTTCAGTTTACAATAGAAATACTCTAAACCTGGATTGGTAAAGTCAGGGCTACTTGTCATATAGGGCATTAAGTAGATTCCATTAGGTGTGTCGAGTGATTGACCATGTCTAGTGTTTAAAAAGACATAGATTAACTCAGCTGTAATCTTTGGGGCCTAGTGGTTTGGCAGACTGATGATGCTGCAAGAAGCTCAGCCATAAGGTAATTGCCTCTTTCTCTTTGTTATTTTTAACATGCATATCAGCAATTACATGTTAAGTAAAGTACTAGTAAAAATCTATCCAGTACTAGTAAAAATCTATCCTGTACTAGTAAAAATCTATCCTTTTCTCCCAGACTTAATGTGACCAGGTATAAAGTTGGAAGGGACCTGTAAAAATCATTTAGTCCCCTGCTGTGGGCAGGGATATTTTTCTCTAGATTAAGTTTCTCAGTCTTATCCAGCATGGCCTTGAACACTTCCAAGGATGGGGCATCCACAAACTCTCTAGCTGATCTGTTTCAGTGTCTTGCCACCCTCATTGTAAATATTTTCTTCCTCATGTTCAATCTAACCCTACCTTCTTTCAGTTTAAACCTATTATTCCTTGTTCTGTCACTACAGGCCCTGGTAAAAAGACCTTCTCTATCTTTCTTAGGAATCCCCTTTATATATTGAAAGGCTACAATAAGCCTTGCCCAGAGCTTTCTCTTCTCCAGGCTGAACAATTCCAGCTCTCTCAGCCCGTCTCCAGAGGAGAGATGCTCCCCATTGACTGTTTTCATGGCCCTCTGGACTGCTCTAACAGGTCCAAGTCTTTCTTGTACTTTGGGCCACAGAGCTCCTCTGTTGATCCAATTAAATAAAGGATGAAATTTTTATCACTGTTTTCTTATTCAAACATTCTGTGATAACTGGCACATTCAGGTGTCTTTTTATTAACTCTGAGCAAGACAGTTTGATCTTAGATTGGCTTTATCCAAATCAATGAGAGGATGCAGAGGGGCAAACTCACAAAGCCAGATGGGCTACACAGTTGGGGTGAGCTTTAAGAACGATGTGTGTGAAAATTAGTTAGAACAGTGTTGCACAAACCATATCATTCAGAAACTCATGTGAATGGTCTCAATTTATAAGGCTGGTGTTCCTCCTGATTCACAGTGTACTTATCATAGTAGCAGGCCATTCGAATCTAACTTTTTGTTTAGTTCAGCTATGCATTTTATGCTCATGCTTGGTTTTATGCCACAGAATAGTCTTGGGATGGAACAATTAACCCTTTTTCTTTAATTGATGCTTGAATTTTGCATTTTTATTTTCAAGTCTTTTGTACTGGTCAAAGTACCAGATATAGAAGGAAACTCCAGTTCACATTCTCATGACTCCCAGTGTTGTAACTTGAAGGAAAACTAAATATTTAAGGCTTGCAACATATTTTTCAATGTTTATAATAAATGGTTTGGAATATATTAAATTGTGTGCATGCATAAAGACACTGTACATGTGGATACAAATTTTCTGTGTATAGGAGATCACAGAGATAGAAACACAGACACAAATGTTAATGTATTTCTCCAGCATCACAGTAATGCAATATGGACGGTAGCACAGGGGTAAAAGCAAAACCTGTCTGTATTCTGAGTGACTGCTGGTACATGAAGGAACAGCTAAGAGAGAGACTTTGCAGAAGAGGGTACAGACGCAGTGGAGTTATCAGAGACAACGAGTAATGGCTTTAAACTGAAAGAGTAAACTGTGAGTAGGTTTAGATTAGATATTAGGGAAACTTCACTGTGAGGCTGGACACATTGTCTAGAGGAGCTGTGGATATCCCATCCCTGGAAGGGTTCAAGACCAGGTTGGAAGGGGGCTTAAAGCAATCTGATTTACTGGAAGGTGCCCCTGCCAGGCTGGAATCAAGTGATCTTTAAGCTTACTTCCAATGCAAACCATCCTGTCATTTTAAGATTCCCTTGTTTTCATCTGACATGAAAATAGGATTGTGTATGCGCGAATTTTTCAACTCCTGTCTCTGAAATGTATACAAGCTTTAAGTGAATTAATAGTCAATTTTGATAGCAATATTGTTATGATAATCCAACAAAAGGTGTTCTGAATCATGGCTTTCAGAGTTGCTGTTATTCTTTCTCTGTAGAAGTACAAATGGCAAAAACCCCACAAATCCAGAGTACGAAATGACGATTTAATTAATACTGCATTGTGCCAGAGAGTACAGACATACTAAGTCTGTATGTGAGGGGTAGCTGAATAAGGAAAGAAAAGGATAAAAAATATTAATTAAGGTCCAAATCCTTATTTTCATATTGGAGGACTCAGTCCATTATTTCTTACCATACCATCATACCTCACTTTCAGGTTGGACTATAACTTCTAGGAGGCATATACATAACAGATAGGCACTCTAGCAACAGTAGTTAATAACAATAATGAGTAACTATAACGAATCATGCCTCTGTTGGGGAGGTTCAATGTAGCTAGGAAAGTTATGGCTAACATTTAGTCTAGCTCTAAATTCCCCGTATTCTGAGGATGTTGTAATTCCTTAAACTGACTCCACTTGAAAGTTCATATTGTCATGCAGTTAATGATCATATTGACTTTTAACTTTTGTAGACTGTTACCAGTTGACTATTGCAGATGTCCCAAAAGCACAGTAAGTAAACGTAAAATGTTACAGAGGAAAATTAAACCAAGATTTAAGATTTCTATTATTTCTTTTTCTATTATTAAAGATTTCTATTTTCTTTATAAGCAATGCAGCTTGGAGCGTTTTTCTGTTTGTTTGTTTCTTACATGCACATTAAAAAAAGCAAAAAATTAAATACTCACTCCTGTTATGTAACGAGGTCTATACTGGATGGTTCCAAATAAGCCAAGTATGACTATAATAATGTGTATAAAATTTGCGAGGATGGGTGCCCACTGATAACCAAGGAAGTCAAATATCTGCCTCTCGAGCACAGAAACCTATGATTAAAAAGCAAAAGCATAAATAGATTAGAACAAACCAGAAAACATATATGAGGGTATTTCCCCTTCCCATACCCAAGATAATTGCTCTGAGTTAAAAAAATACACTTGTCAGCAGTACAATGAGATGAGTTTGAAATGCTTCAACTTCTTGTTTTAATGAAAGCTGTACTTCTCACTGGTTACTGAGTTATATTCTACCAAGATATAAAACTCTTCACTAGAATGGCATGTTTGCAGGAGGAGAAACACAAATCACTTTGTTATATGCACCAGCAAATGCTATAATGTTTTAGGGCATGAGTGCTGAAAATATGTGATAGGCATATGAAATCTTCTCAGCTACATTGTTTCCACTCACAATACCATCCTTTAGCCTTTAGCCTAGTCCTGTCTCTTTACATCCACTATTTCCCTGCACTTTGATTTTTATCTCTTCTATCCCAGATATTTTGTCAGTGGGCTTTTACCTGTAACCAAATGCAGGCAACTCTTTGACCTGGTTCTACTGATAATGACTAGTTTACCTTCTGTTGTCACAAACATCAGCTGAAGTATAAACTCCCACAAGATTATAGATAATTTTAAAAATCAATTGAAGAACAATTCCAGGCTGATTATTACTGTTTATAAGCAATACCATTCCAAACAGATCAGATATTAGAAAAAACACCTTTCTAACAGTATCAGTAGAAATAATTTCATAATTCCAATAGCAGCTGTCCCTTAACTGGTGTTTGGACATTACGTAAAAACACAGTACTGTAGCCTGAGTCATAGGTAAAATGGCACATTTTGAAAAAATAACATTTATGTTAATATTAGAAGGCAATGTAATGGTGAAGTGAATTTAGACAGATCAAGGAGCTTCTTTGACAGCATTTCAACAATTTCACTAACTGGAATGGTGAATTGATGAACTTAATGAAAATGTGAACAAAAAAATAAAATAAAAATAAAAATTATTATAATTGTTATTAATAATGATTAAAATTACAGCAACATGAACACCACACACAAAAAAGAGAAAGAAAGGAAAAGAAAAGAAAAGAAAAGAAAAGAAAAGAAAAGAAAAGAAAAGAAAAGAAAAGAAAAGAAAAGAAAAGAAAAGAGAAAAGAAAATAAAAGAAAGGGAAAGAGAAAAAGAGCAGGTTGTTTCTTGATTAAGTTTCATTAAATAACAGGTGACTATTTACTGAGTTTATGTTATACTGTGCATGAACTGAATTAGGTTTATGTGCCACCACTGCATTCATTTAAAAAATAACACCTTTTCAAGGTGTTATTTAGATCAAGTACTAAATGAGTAATTAACTACTGTTCTTGCATGATATAGCTATGGGAGAATTTTTCAATTTTCACGCCACAGTCCAGTATCACACCAACACTTTCTTTTTGAAATTAAGTAAGAAAACTTTTCATTAAAAGAGCCTACATTTACATCAGCATTGCAAATGTAAAAAGGCTGTTAACTATATGCTACTTACTGACACTTGTTGAACTCTAAGATGAAGACTGTCAAAATAATCCTGGGAAATTTTGTCAGCTATGTAATTTCAAAGTTGAGTGTTCAGGTTTCATGTTAAACTTTGAATTTCTGTCTTCAACAAAGACCCCTTTCAGACAACGCATCCTGCTTAATAACCAGTCTTGGTATTTTGACTACCATTTTATTTTACATATTTATTGAAAGAGATTCTGTTCCTAGATTTGAACTGATTTGTGCTATCCTACAAATCTCCCTAGCATAGGAAGTCACAGAAGAGTTCCCAGAATCCCAATACATGTCTAATGGTGACAATGCAATGAAGAAATAAAAGATCAAGTTGTATTAGGAACTTCATGAAAACTCAGATTGCCCGTGCTTCTAAGGTTATCATTAAGAAATATTTCCTTGACTACAGACACAGTCATCTATATTAAAAAAAAGGCCAACACGTGGCATGAAGCAGTATTATGTAGGTCAGTGTGAAGTCTATTAGGTGTATCAGCAAAAAACTTGTTACAACTAAGTGTTGTTAAACAGGTAGCAAAGGGAAAATGCTCCCTCTGAGCACAAAGCTCTTATTTTCATCAGATAAACAAAGAGTAAATGAAAATTGCAAAGCAGTAGCAAAAAGAGTCTAGACTGTACACGCTTCTAGTTTAGTAACAGCAGAGATTCAGCAAGCAAAAAACAATACATGGGAAGACGCAAATCATTCAAACAGCAGGAGATCATCCAGTTAAGTTTGCCAATTACAGAGGAAAATTGCAGCATGCTAGTTAATTGCATAAAAAATAGAAAACCTCATATCCATGCCACAACTTTTAGTCTAAAAGGAAACTGTGCTATCATGCATCAACATGTTTTGTTTTGCTTGTCTTGGTGAAAGATAAAGTTCCACCAAACTTGTTTATCGTGCATTGGATAAATGGTTATTCTATGAGAATCCTTCCTTTTCGCAGACCAATGTACTTTTTCCTTTTTTCCCATTACTAGCAATTTCTTCAGTACCAAGCAACCACTCCCTCAGATTTGGTGGTCATGTTGAACTTCTGATGAGTAAATCAACCAGAAAGCAGCGAACGCAAGGCAGTGGGTAAATACTGGCTGAACAGAAGAAAAAGACAAGTCTGCACCACTTCTGTCCCTGTATATCTATCTCTCATTAGCCACAGGCAGACTTGCTATTAGATTTTCTCATGTCACTTCAAGGAATTGGCTGTGTGTGGGGACTGCTGGATATGTGTTATGGCAGCATTCTGGTAGGGCATGCACAGATGAAATGCTGTGGAAATGCAGCTCCTCCTTAGAAGATCAGAATAACATCGCAAGGTGCATGGAGGATTTATCAAATGGAAATTACAGGACAGAACTAGATCTTTATTCCCACTTCCTGAAGAGATGAAGGTGGAGAGAAAATAAAACTAATCCACAAACAAACATAAATATAATATAAAGTTTCTACATGAGTTACTTTTTAAAAAATCTCATTTGGTCTGTGTTTCTAAAAGGAGAAAAGTGGAAAGTAGGACAAAGTAGTGACAAAGACTATTAAAAATAGTATTATGTAGCTTCCTCCTCTTCCACAGATGTCAGAATCATAAGGGATTTTCTTACATAGGAAGGGAAAATATAAATCTGATTTTGAAAGCATTTTATTCCTTTACTTCAAAAATTTTGGTTAAACAACTGCACTTCTTCAAATCATACCTACTACCTTCAAATGTTTAATGATGTTTCAAGGATATTACAGAGAGAAAGGAAACAACTAGCAAAGAAATACTAATCTTCGAAGTCAAACACTTTTCTTTCTTCTTCCGCAGGAGTTGGCATGGGTATTGGCACTTTTTAACATCTTTGTTATTGACACGGACAGTGGGATTTCATGCAACTTCACCAAGTTTGCTGGCGACACCAAGCTGTGTGGTGCAGTTGACATGCTGGAAGGAAGGGATGTCATCCTGATGGACCTTGACAGGCTTGAGAGGTCCATTTGTGTGAACCTCACACAATAAAGTTCAATAACAATAAAGTTCAACAAGGCCAAGTGCAAGGTCCTCCACCTGGATTCAGGTAATCCCAAGCTCAAATATAGGCTGAGCAGAGAACGGATTGAGAGCAGCCCTGGGTAGACAGACTTGGAATTGTTTGTGGGCAAGAAGCAAAACATGAGCTGGCAATGTGCACTTGCAGTCCAGAAAGCCAACCACATCCTGGGCTGCATCAAAACCAGCATGGCCCTCAGGGCGAGGGAGGGGATTCTATCCTTCTACTTTGCTCTGGTGAGACTCCACCTGGAGTGCTGCATCCAGCTCTGGGGTCCTCAGAACAAGAAAGACTTCGACTGGTTGGAACAAGTCCACTAAATTGGGTGGAATACCTCTCCTATGAAGACAGGCTGAGAGAGTTGGGACTCTTCAGCCTGGAGAAGAAGGCTTCAGCGAGGCCTTATAGCAGCCTCCCAGTACCAAAGGGGGGCTTACAAGAAGCCTGGAGTGGGATTTTTTTAACAACGGCATGTAATGACATGACAAGGGGGAATGGCTCTAAGCTGAAAGAGGGTAGGTTTAGATTATATACTAGGAAGAAACTCTTTCTTGTGAGGGTGGTGAGGCACTGGAACAGGTTGCCCAGAGCAGCTAGGGACTTGTCATCCCTGGAGGTGTTCAAGGCCAGGCTGGATGGGGCTTTGAAAAACACGGTCTAGTGCAAAGTGTCCCTGCCCATGACAGGTGAGTCAGAACTAGATAATCTTAAAGGTCCCTTCTAACTTAAACCATTTCAGATTCTATGATTCTGGAAAAGAGTTTAAAATGAGAAAAGCAAAAAGCAAAAATGGATGCTTTGGATGAAAAAGTATAGTATGGTTAGAAAAGAAAAGTATGTTTTAAATCAACTCCACTCTAATAATGCAGTGAACTCAGAATGTAGAGTTATGGACAGTCAGGTCCTAATGTTAGAAAATAAACACCCACCACATTGTCTTCTTAGGCAGATTATTTGATGTATTCACTGATAAATTTACAGAAGACTTTATTTAAAGGGAACCATTTTACTAAGGCATTATTTTTTTTCAGACTTCTGTTAACTGTTGTAAAAATAAATACAAAATAAAATGAACCCATGTACTGTCAAATTGGCATATCTCAAAAACCATTTCCAGATTCTTGTCAGAGGCTGGTTGTTAACAGATTAACAGTGTTACTGACCTTGAGGGATCTAAGACTTGAATTTCCAGAGGAAAATAAAAATCATTTGGAGATAATTCTTAAAGTATAGGATTGGACTAGAATTTCAGAAAGGAGCCACAAAGGAGAAACCAGTCAAAAGATGATTCATAACACAAACTCCAAAATGGAAAATGACCAAGTGCCTTTGCTCAGAAAGCTCCTTGAGAAAAAACTCAACCACAACTACTTTACAATGATACATAATCTAAACTTTGCACTGATATAAATTAAAGTGCACACAGGCACGCACACACAAGAGGATATGTACAGCCTCTGCCAGCCCAGGTCCTTGGACAGCAAACACAGCACACAGGCACTCAGCACACCAGGGCTGGGGCAGGGTCACACAACCAGCTAAGTGGTGGTAACAGGCTCTCAGTTAACTTCAAAGGAAGAAGAGTATTATCTTAAATTACAGTGTAGAAGAATGAAACAACCGTGGTTTATATCCTTGGCTGGTGCAGGCTAAGAATGCGCCACAGAAATTAAGCTCTAATCACAAACTCATTAAGTCCCCTCAGCAAAACTGTGTTGTATCAGATGCCCACAGCATCTAATAATTCGCTTCTGCTTTTAAGTTAGCTTTTAAATTTTCTAATAACTTTCAGTTCTTGCTCTATGGAATAGAAAATTAAAAAGAGTCAAATAAATACAAGTATTTTTGGGCCTTTGGCTTATGAACATTTTCTAATGCTAAAGCCTGCCTGCATGACTACAATATCCCCAGCTAACACTCCTCCAGCACTTCCATCATTTTGAGGCAGAATGCATTTATTTGTGCCATTCCTGAGAGAGGTTCATTTAATTTTTCATCAAAATTTCAGATAGTATCCTGAGATAGAGGGCCCAGTTACTCAAAAAAGTCTCCACAGTCACCCAGCAGAAAAACAGATTAATATTTTGAAAGTCAAATCTATACAAACTACACATACACATCTGCAAGTGTGCATGCGCATGTGAGTCAAGTCCTTTACTGCAAAACAGCAGGGTAAATAAAAACAATTTGATTTTTTTTCTGTAATAAGAAAGGCAACACTAAAATGAAGTTCTGTGAAGAGCTGTGGACACAATGGTGTTCTCGGTATAGCTAATAAAAACCATCAAAACCATAGCAAGAACAGGTAATTCAGGTTAAAAATCAAAAAGGAATTAGTTTCCACTTGTCCATTCATTCCTCAAAGGAATCACATACATAATACTAAGCCCCCATCCTTAATCCGTCTGATGCTGCTGAGAGAAGGAATAGGCCTTCACCACACTTGATAGGAAGGTAATCATAATTTTTAAAAATCCTGTGTAGGACCACATTCCTGCATCGTATTGTGTATAAGTGGATTTCCGCTGTGACCTACTAAGGACAACAGGGCTCTCCACAGGTACAGAGTGCATTTCTAGGCTCAGCTGCTGCCTTCCCTAACTGAACACAGCAATAATAAAAAAATGGCAAATACAAATTTTCTACAGTAGGTTTTCTGTTATGTAGCAGTGAGAAGCATATCTACACAGCATTGTAGAGATAACTGTGCCTCAGATGGCTGTGGTTTTTCTGTACAAGACCAAATTCACTTGATAATATTTAAAAAAACACCAAAAATCCAGAATTTGTGAAGGTATATTAGATTTCAATACTCTTGAAACCAGCAGAGCATTTCAGTTCATTTATTTGTTTTCAGAGTAAAATTTTGTATACAATTGCACACTCAATCCCAATGACTTGCTTAGATGGGTTAGAGCCTTAAGTTCATGCAACAATTTAGATCACAAATCTTAACATCAGGGTACAGCAACTTTTGTGTGTGTGTGCATATGTGTACTTTTTAAGACAACAGGGCTTCTTGTTTCTGGCTGGCCACCAGTAGCAAGACTTAGAGATGTGTCAGAACACATGCTTTTGTGTGTCTGAAAGAAAACTTAAAAAAATCAATCTCATGTAAACTGTTCTACCCATGAGACTATCAAGAAGTTAGTAGCTCAGCTACAGGATGAACTTTAGCAATAGGTGCTAAAAGTTTTAATCCATGTAAAGTATTTTATTTCCCGTTCAAGAACACTTGTAGTAACAATTTGTGCATTATTTTAAAAAGACATATTTGCACTCCACCAAATCCAAGGAGAGGTGCATAAAAGAGGTTTGCTCTCAAACTGATAAACTGGGTCAAGTTATGAGGTTCCTTTTTTACCTCAAAACCAAGATAATGTTATAGCACAAAGTATTCCACTGCCAGGTGCCAGCAAGGGGGTGTAACAAGAAGGCTAGCTGTGACTGTGGCCAAAGGAGGAATCATGACAGATGGGTTAGTGACCACCAGTGGGAATTAGTTTAAACACTGCCAACATAGGAGCTCCCTTCCATCTCTTTGGCTGACCCTTATTTCTCCCTCCATCTCTCTCTCTTAATCTCTCTGTCTTCCCTGTTCACATCCTTCTTGCAAGAACATCAAAGCACTGGCATCGACACCTTGATTTAAAGTGGCAAAATTCAATTTTACTGACCCTGCTGAGAGAGCTTGAACCAATTCTAGATGTAAAAATGCTTTTGAATTAAGATTTAATAATAATTTATAATTGAATAATCTGCATTTCCTGCAGTATAGCCTGAAGGCAAAATCAAGCATTTTGAGATCATTCAGAAAGATTAGCCTTATCAAATGCTTTCAAATTGTTTCTGTCTTTATGGAGTTATTTAACAATAAAACAGGTCTTGTTTTCACTCAAAAAGATACAACTAGTTTCTACACACTGGTTCAAACTATACTATACTACATTTGTAAACTCAAGAAAGATGTGATAATGCTGTCATGGAATTTACAAAAGGAATCAGGTATCTTCAGGTAGTGAAACTATATTCTGTGTATGACTCTCAGTTCAGAACAAACTCTGGCTTACTACCTGAAAAAAAAATTACCTTATGACAGCAGCAAAAATTAGTCTCTAGTTCTCAGCAGGAAAGGCACACCTGTAAGAAACCTCATTAGCCAAATTATTTTGAGTGGAATTGGCAGGGATCACACATTATCTCATCAGGACTGAGTCTCATAATAATAAGAACCAGGAATTTAGTATCAGAGGACTACATAAAGTGAAAATAGCCCATCTAGAGTCACTAGTTGTTATGTCCTAGTGGTTTTATTTGTATTCAAGCATACAAGAGTGTCCACAAAGCAAGAGAGAGAGAATGACATGGGGAGAGAATTACAAGTAGTCCATGTCAGAACTGTAGGGCTCAGAGGGCTCCTCTGTAGTCTCTCATTCCACAACTAAACCTGGATAAACAGAAAGCTGACTTTGTCTGACCTTACAGAAGTCTCTCTCTTAAGATGCTTCTGCTGGAATAATCATTATTACTACATAGAATATTTGAAGCACCTGCTACATTTTCATGCCTTGGCATAACCTGAAAACTGATATTTAAACTATTGCAGATCACTTTATGGAAGAAAGATAATTGTCATCAGTTATAGACAGAAAAGTTCCTACCTGCTGAACTTTGCTTATTACCTGTGTATAGAGCCAGCCATTCTTAGGGAACTCCAAGTACTGTGGAAGGAATCAATGCATCTTCTCTGCAACATGACTACCTTAGAGTCAGACTTGTCATCTGGTCTCTACACCAGAGCCCGAGGGAGAAGCAAAAGGTATCAGATCTCATCTTCCAGATGTCCAGTGTTCCCAGTTCTCAGGTCCAGCGCCTTTAAATTCAATGGCAGCTGGAGAACACTGATGGTTGTCTACAACACAGTTCTACAAACGTACATTTCTATCCAAAGTCACAAGCTTTTTTTTTTTTTTTTGAGAAAATGTGGTATTCTCATAGGCTAGTTCATGATGTGGTTCAACTCAAGAACTGTTGATTAGAACCAGTTAATTTGCACTGATGTTCAGTATTTCATCATTTTGTTCAGTCTGCTTTGGAACATGATTATAAGAAATAAAAAGGCAGAATATGAAGCACTGTGAGCTGTCATAGTCATTACAGGAAAACTCTAGGTCATTCCAACCCCCATGGACAGCTAGAGTGAGTCAGTCAGATACTGTCTCCATTAAACATTTCAAGGAAAACACAAAGGGTTTGGTTTTGTTTCCCTGATTTTATGAAACAATATGTTTAAATGAGCGGGAGCCTAATCCTTCTATTTTGAAAAAATACAAAACCTATCACCTGCCCTTGGAAAGCACAGCCTCTGCAATATAAATAAGCAGTACATATTACAGTCTAATTCTCTAGCCTTTTCTAACATTAAAACTTCAATAAAATTAAGAAACAGTTCTGATCATTCCTTTTCCCTACCCCCTATGACAAATGTAATGAATATAAACCTATTCTGTAATGAGTAATGTACTAATAAGGTGTGCTGAACTCCTTTTAGTAGCCAATTCATGTATGGATACAAATAGCTCCTTCTCTTAATACATTTCTTCTGAAATATTATCTATTTGCATCCAACCTTTATCAGCTTACAAACTAACAAATACAGAAAAATGGACAACTATAATAAAGTTCCAACATGGTGAATCACAAAGCTCTCCTCCCAGTCTGTTATACTGAAAAGTTAAAATGTGAGGGACAAGAAAAAGGACAGATGCAAAGCTCTGGCAAAAGACTAAACACAAGAGATGAATGCTTGCTGTATTTTATAGAGCTAATAGGTGCTAGTAGTGATGAAAATGTTGTAAAAATTTACACTTTCATGCAAGTAGATTGTCCAGAAAAAAAATATTTGGATTAAAATTAAAATTTTCAAAGGAAAGGGCAGTACTGGAAAAGAAGCAGAGATACTGAAGATGGATATAATTGGCCTGCTTATTTGCATAAATGTTTATTGCAGTCAAAAATATTTATCTGAGAATAATTTACATCAACTAATTTGAGACTAAAGTCAGATTTTTACTGGGTGTTTATTTTGTGTATTGAAGGCTAGTGCTGTGTCCTGGATTAAACCCATTTGTTTACCCAAACTATGCACTCAAGCACAGTGGCACATTCTCAGAAGGTATTTAATGATGACAATATTGTTAAATACCTAAATAAGACTTTTTAAACTTTCCTTCTGTTCTTCACGCTGTAAAATACTGATAAAATGTACTATACTTCTCTGTATTGGAAGAAGAATAACATCCATTTGCTGACACCAGTTGGTACCTTAACTTTGTGAGGAAGGCTGGAGAGGGTTGTCTAACAAACCTGCATGGGTGACACGATGGTGTTTGCGGAAGGGTTTTTCTTCAAAAGGAGAGCCAATCACATACAGTAAACCAAAAATTGCTTCCTTGTCAGAATTTACCCTCCACCCTTCTGCATTTGCCTTCGAATCTTTGTTTTCCCCACTTTCCAATTTGCTTTCTCTAATTCAGTGCCCACAACAAGTCCTCTTGGAAGCAGCAAAAGCTATAATCTAGGACTGCTGCAGACTCCAGCAGAGGCTTATCCCTGCCAATAGCTGTCATCATTCAAGTGGCACTTGCTGGCAAGATAGCACAGAGTTGCAGCAATTTCTTTCCACTTTTTCATACCTCATATCCCCAGCTGTTCCAAGGGGGTGATCACCTTGCTGGTTTCATGAGGTCTAGAAAACGTAGCAATAATTATTGTGCTGGCAGTGCTGAAGGCAGCCAGCATCACTAAGGCAGGAATTGGAATGCAGCCCAACCAACAGAGCAGAATCCACTAATTTGTTGCACTGAATATTTTGTTGTAAGAAATAATCATGAGCCTTGTGATAGACTATGAAAGGCAAATTACATTGCCTGAGCCAGAGCCTTCTACAGTGCCTAGCAAAAAAAAAAAAAAACAACAACAACAAAACAACAAAAACAAATCCCAGAGCCAAAACCAAACAAAAAAACACCTGACAATTTTAGGTTAGCTGCTTAAGTCTAGCCTTTTAAATGCTCTGTCTTGTCAGTAAATTACCTCCTTGAATTTACAAAAAACTAATCTTCTATCCAATCATGACCAGTCAAAAAAAGAGGTGTTTTATAATTTGCTTTGACCAATTTTGTGTGTATTACACACATTTGCTAGGAGGGGAAGGCTAACAGTGTTTACTTTAATTTCATATTGCATGATACCTTACACCAATTTGTAAAAAATCTAACAGTTATCTAACCTAACTAAAATCTAACCTTTCTTCCTATAAACGTATTAGTCAATGTTTTAAATGATGCATGTCTATGACTTTCTAATCCTTTGTAGACAGCTGCTTTTAATACAATTGTTTGAGGGTAACTACAACATCTTTTCCAAAGCAAACCCCTATTATTAATGAAAAAATAGGAAAAAATAACATTTACATAACACCAAATGCCTGAGTATTTCTTAGTGGTATAGGTGACCTTTCTAGAGGGAGTATTTTTAACTCAAGGAAAAGATAATCTGATAATATTGTGCTTGCTGCTTCTCTGCTAAGGCAACAGCATCCTTTATGCAATGAATGCAGCACCTGCTGGTGCCTGCTTTGTGCTGCATGGCACTGCTTTGACTGAGGTAATGGTTTACCCTGTGGTTTGCTTCTAGCCTGATGACATACTGATTGGAACTCCATTTACAATGGAGATACGGGAAACTGCTGTCCCTGGCAAACAATGCAGTTCGGTGAAAAAAGAATTTAGGTTAGTGAGAACTGCCCTCTTTCTAAGCAGGAAAAAGTAACCGAAGCAGAAACAACCTCTATCACCCCTCCTGCTCTGTTACCTCAGCCAAGGAAAGAAAGGATCAATGCCCATTCAAGATGCCCTGCTATTGACAAGTAATTCTACATTGGAGAGAAGAAGGAATAAAGCTTGCACACATCTGAAAATATAGGAGGAAAAAACAAGAGTCATCACATTTTCCCGTAATGTATCTCACGATACAGAGTAAATCATGGCAAAAAATAAAACTTCAGGGTAAAGACAGCTTTGTACTCTGGGAAACTAATAAAAGTGCCCCCAGATTTCTTAGATTTCTGTTGAGAGCTGACAATGGTTGTCAGCATTATTAATATTTTTAAAGGGATGTTCATGTGAGAAGCACAGGTAGGAACCATAGCTGCCCTCCTCTAGAGGGAACTGTCTTCTCTGCTGTAGTGAGTGTTGCTTAACTGCAAGTCTCTTCCTTCATCCTCTGCCTAGCAAGTTTCACCCCACACATGGCTGTAAAATCCTTTGAGATAAGCAAATAGACCTTCCTCTTGTAAGGATAGTATACTAGGAAAGAAGACACTGGCCCATCCCAGTCATAATTCCTATTCAGAAAGCAGAGGTGAGGTCCAATCTACCCAATGCAGGACTCTTAACTTCTATCTACATTTTAGGTATTGAACCTCCACCAAGTTTCTGGTATACTGAATTAAAGTGTGTGTCACTGTAGGCCACCAGAGGCAGATCCATTCTGACTAAGTGCAGGTACCTAAGTGAGACAAACTGAACCTGATCCATCCATTTAATCTAAAAGAGCCATAATTATTACTAAACAAATTGATACATGTGGTAGTCCAGAAATGACTACTGCACTCTATGCTGTTCCCAGGACTGCCACAGATTCCCTATGGGATTCAGACAAAATCTTTTAGTTTCAGGGTAACACAGCTAGTCAGTATTTAAATGCTGATCTCAAAATGAAGTCATGTGGAACTGTAGATTTCATTGACTTTCTCTAATTATTAAGTTCCTAGCTTAGTTAAGTAATTGTGAATATTTTATTTTGCTTAATCTGTAAGGTGAAAACGGTTTAAAGGAAAGTATTAACTTTCAGCATTATATACACTGGACTTTCTCTTCCACTCTTGTGAAAGTATGCCAGGAGTCAGAGGTGACACCAACAAATGTCTTGTCAACAGTCAGTGTGATGGAGTATAAATTTGCTTAAATGCTATTTGATCAGTTTCTTCTCCTCCTGTAGGGAAGATTACAATGAGATTAGATTGGGGAAAAAAAATGATGAATGCAATTTGTTACAGGAGAATTTAAATTATTTTTGCTAAAAGATGTTACAAATCAGTGACTGAACCTTTCCAGTAGAACTTCTTTCATAAAGCTTCAGCAATACTGAACACTTGAAGGATGCATGTTATAAGAGGAAGTTTTGTGGGAAAGTGCTGAAATTTTATGTCTATCCAAATTTGCAAGGTAGACAATATTAAAATTCCCAGAATATTGTTGCAAAGGATATTACAACAGTGAATGACACGGCATCAAGATGACAGATGAAATAAAATCCTGATAAATGCAAAAATATGTACCTCCATGGGAAAGAATATTTACCACACACAGTGGATGATTCTAAATTAACAATCACTACTCAGGAAATTATAAAATTATTCCAGAAAATTAGCATAAAATGTCAGCTGGATGATAAACAAACCCCAAATTTTAGAAATCACTAGGAAAGAGCGGGCAATGAAACAGAAAACTGCACTATCAAAGAGAGTACTATACTTGCAATGGTAGACACAGTAAAGCTGGAAAGTACAAAGAAATATAACAGGGATTATCCAAACAGTGGAAGATTTCTACTGAGGACAGACTAAACCAATTAGGACTCTTGAAGTCAGTAAAGAGAGCTGTAGGGGAATATGAAAAACTCTTTAAAATCAAGGATTACATAAAGTAAATAGGTAAGGAACAAGTTTTATTACTTTTTCTAGCACTAGTCATAGTGGCAGTTGGCTGCAATCAAGTGAGAAAAACTGAAAAGAAAAAAATGAAATATATTTTCACAGGATTAATAATGAAACTGGGAAATATATTTCCACAGGCTTTTGTGTTTTAGACAGAAAAAATTCAGATAATTTCATGGAAAATTAGTCCATTGACAGCAGATAAAAATGATGGTCTTGCCACAGCCTTTGGTTTACGAAGTCTCATAATTACCAATTGCTGAAAGCTGAGAGGGTAAATTGAAGGAATGACCATGCTCTACAGGGTCCTGCACTGTTCACTAGGCAACTGCAACTGGCTGCTGCTTGAGGCAAATTTCTGTGCTTAGGTGATCTTTTGTTCTCATCTAAAATGTCTTTTTTATCTTCCATTTGAAACAGCTTACAAGTTTGGGTTAGGTTGGATTTTTTGAGGTTTTTTTTCCAATTTAAGTTGCAATGATAGGACTGCAAAATCACAAACCTTATTAAAATTATGCCTATTGATGGCATATGAGAATATGTATATTTCACGCTTAAGTAATAGAACATCATGCCTTCAGACACATGAAATCTGAAGTGTTAAGATTTAAATTGGGTCAGGAACAAAACCAGTATGATCTAAAATCATATTGCCTGAACTTATTTATAAAATGACTTTTAAACATGATCGTTTCAGAGACATCCCCTGTTTACATTTCAGGAGCTCTGCAGGACAGCAATCTCTCTCAGGTCCTGTAGAAAGCTGCTCTCTAGTGGCTAATGGGAAAGACCAGGAATTAGGAGAGTATAAAATGAAATCACTTCCTTTATTTACAAGTCCTTATCCATTTGTTTTAATTTTCAGCTTATCGCACATGTACATAACTGTGACGTTGAACAGCACTAATTCAAAACTTTTGAATAATACTGTAAAAAGTTTCAATTTACTTACATATCAGGAAACTGGGGCAAAGACTGGGGGCAAAGCTGAGGCACAACTCATTTTATTTGTGGATAAAATGAGACTACAAGAAATCTACCTCCGGTTTGGATTTATTAATCCTCTGGGATGGGTAAATTTTGTCTATTCTTGGATAGGTATTGCAGTGCAGATTCCACTCAGCTATTCCTCTTCAATTGTTCAGATCCTCTCTAGTCATTAGCAAGCCTACATAAATAAATAAATTTATAATTCTGTTACTGTGCCTTCTATCCAAAGACTCTTGTAAAAGAATATGAAACACCACTATGTTAATTTTAAAAATAAGGGCTTGAAGAACAAGTAGGATAGAGATCTACCAAAATTCACCCAGTTGAATACACCAGCATGGAGCTGACAGTGAGGTACACAGCCTCTGCTTGCACTGAAGACAATTGTTAGGTGGCACTTTCCTTTTGTTTTCAAGAATCTGAAGAGAGCCATCTATCCATTTCTAATAAACATCTGCTACTTATATTATTAGCTAGTTCTAACAATGTACGTCATAAAAAAATGTAAGACTGTCAGGTACATTAACAATAAATTGATGGTGTTCCTGAAGCTTTAAAACATACAAAATACAAACAATTCCTTATTTTATTAGCCCCTTCATATGAGTATAGCTAGCATGCACCAAGAGATGACACATCTGGTAGCTGCTACAGGATACACCCCCACTCAATACTGTCACTGTAATAAGAAAAAAACCAATAAGTGTATTTTCAAATGAAAAAATATCACTCAGATATGACAGATTAGTGCCACATCATGCAAGCTGGAGCATAAGACAGAAAAATCTTTTGCAAACCTAAAGCACAGTGTTTGAAGAGAAAATATATACTCTATGAAGTCTGGATAAGAAGAAAAGAACGGCAGATGGAAGACTCCACTCCATGCTTCATGAGCCACCTGCCAACCACTGAATGTTGTACAGTAAAAAAGCTACACCTTATTAAGTTATAAAAGGGAAGGTGAATTTATCACTAGTGGAAAAGTGCAGCAATTTTGGTTACTGATGAATAGTTGTCTCAACACAAGCAATTCAAGTTCTGCTTTGAAAAGAGCAGATATAACTGAAATAATGAGTGGGTGGCAAGGCACACAAGACTTTGCAGATAATCATCCTTTTAGGTCTTTCTATATAACTAATCTTAAACTTGAAGATTTTCATACCTAAACTAGCAATCTATTTGCTGTGGGCCACAGAACATGAATCAACATGAACTTAGGTTGGATAAAGGAGTTTCCTACAACTTTGCACAGTTTCCTTGAGATGCAGGTAGCTCTGAATTCTAGTCTCCTTGACCTTGTAAAATTATGTTATGCTACACAATACAGATCTTCTTAGAAGAACAAAAACACTAAAATAAAAAAGGTAATTTTTAAGAGACCTCCAAACCACAATTATAGTGTTTTATTCCTGTTGTGAATCCACAAGGGGAAGTGACTAGAGATAACAGAAGACACAGTTGGTATCAGAAGTATGTAGGAAAACTGCATTATTGAAGCCATGATACAACAACTTCATTGCCTTGGAAAGCAGCAGTGATATCAATGGTAAACAGGTAATGATTAAAAACAACACAGATCTGGACACGGAAAGTACTAAGGTAGGGAATCAACCTTCTTTTCCTGCTATTTAAAGGCAGCAAACATGGATTTAAGCTGAACCAGGCTGACACCTAGCATTTGCAAAAAAGGTTCCTTATGTACCGGTATAATATGGGCTTACAAATCCATGTTTACCACTGTGGTTTTTTACCCATTTGGTTCATTAATCTAGGCAATGTGAAATATAATTCTACTTGTATCTAGATATTATGACTACCATAACAGGCAAGCTATTAATATTGTTTGAGGGATAACATCATCAGATATCTCAACATAACCAAAATAATATGAAACAATACACTACACTCTAGAAAAAAAAAAAATTCTTTTTTTTACATGAATACTTGAGATAGTGTTAAGACACAGAGAGATTTATGATCTTATGGTATATGTTAACGTGGTATTTTCATTTTTGATGTGTAGTGCGGTTCCTTCATGTCACTGCGCACCTTGTTCTGTCCTTCACTGGTGGAACTATGTAGAGTTGAGGAATGCCATGTTGTCCTTCTAGAGTGTGTTTTATGGGATATTGCCTAACACAAGTTTGTGTGACTCTGCAATACTTCTAGGGCAGCATTTCATCACTAAATCTGATTAAACTATTGGAATCCTATGCGTGTATATAGCAGATACTGCTGCAAAAAATAGAAGTCATATCAAACTGGTACTATTCACTTTCTATATACTTTCTTCAGGAGAATTTTTATGAGAAATCCCCTCAGGTTTTGGTGATTACCTTTTTATTTATTTAACTTAACACTATGAATTAAGACATATATCATTTGTGAGCAAAATTAAAAGCCTCATAGTTATGAGAAGTATGAAGCCCAGCCATGATAAAGCTCAGACAAAAGAATTGTCTATCAATCATACTGTTTTCATTCTAACACATTTCATTAACTCTCATTTTACTTGTAAACCTGTGCTGGGTGCCCAGGCATTGGGGGACCTGCCCTCTGACAGACATGGCCAGTTCCAGTGGGCTCCAACTCATCCATCGTAGGGTATGGCTGAGCCCCCCAGACACGATGGCAGTGCCTCGGGGAAAGCACGCGTAAGGATGGGCAGGACACTGCCCATGAGAAATGAGTGAGGGGAAAAAAGTGTGAGAAACAGCCCTGTAAGCCCCAGGATGGAGGTGGGGAGGAGAAGATGTTCCATGTGCCTGGACAGAGTTCCCTGCAGTCCCTGGAGAGGCCAGGCTGGAGCAGGAAAACAGCATGAGTGGGGAGATGATCTGCCATGGGCTGATCCGAACTCCCTATTCCCCATCCCCTTACACCAGTCAGGGTGGGGAGGTAGAGGAGTTGGGAAGGAAAGACTGAAGCTGAGGCTCGGAAGAAAAGCCAGGGGGAGGGTAAAGTGTTTAGCTTTCATTTTCCATCCAAATCCCCTTTAACTGGCAATAAATTTAGGTAATTTTTTTTTTTCCAAAATTGCATCTGTTTTCTCTTTGACAATAACTGGTGAGTGATCTCCCTGCCTTTATCTTGGCACATGAGCTTTTTCATCTAATTTTTTGCCCCTGTTCTGTTGAGGAAGGGTAGTGAGAAGAACAGGGTGAGCACATGGCAGCTGGCCAAGGTCAGCCCATCACATGGCTATGAAAAGCTCAAAAGCTCTTAATGATTATGATTCTGATTAAAGATAACTTTCTTAGGATTTTTATAATGATTGACCATTTCTGCAGAAGTCCATAAAAACTGCAGCTGGTGGTTCAGCACCTCTGGGGCTGTCAATTTTCAAAAAAATCTTTGTTCAGAAATGGTTTATACTAGTTATAAGTATACAAAGCACAACAGCTTGTATTAGTAAAAATAATTTAATTGATCAAAATTTCTTTGAAAGGTAAGTTCTGTGGCTTTTCAAAATTTGAGCTGTTTTACTAACCTACATGAAAAACACTTTTGTTTAATCAGAAATTATAGTGCTACTGGAGCTGTAGTGAATCTATTCTACCCTGACTTACCTGACTTATTCTATGAAGCCTTCAATTATTTTGGTTGAGCTTGCCTTGTCTTGCTGGCCTTTATAGAAAACAGAAGGCACAAAAGATAACTGATGTCTCCCCATCTGTTTCCTTAATAAATGTCCTTTGCTACAAAGGACTAGTGTGCAGACAAGAAAATAGGACTCACTTATCAAACGATACACCCAGTGCCGCCAGAGATCCAAGCTATGTTTTGATAAGGATTTCCTGGTTGATGCGACAAATTTCTGCCTGAATCTCAGAGGTATCTTAGGCATCTGGCAAAAACACTTCATCCAGATCATGAAAACAAATCACTTTTAATTACTCAAGTCCTAAGCCCATCTCTCCCCATCCCCAGAAAAAACAAAACAAAGCAGAATCTCCAACTAAAATAAAATACCTCGGGCTCTGATGTTTGGAAACATGACGCCATGCTATTTCCTAAAGGCCCCAAATGACAAGACTAAATAACAGAAAAAAAAAGCCAAAATCAAAACTTGACTTGTATATAAACATAAAACCTCCAATTTGCAATCAGAAAAATCCGTAAGTGATTACTCCATTCAATGCTCATAAATTATTAGTCAGGTTTTGGATGTATTTTTAAATGCAGCTGTATGAAATCATGAAATGTTTTCAAATACAGACGCCTAATAGCATTTTTGTTCTGGTCAGATATTTTATTACAGATAAAGCCCTGTATCTTCAAACATGAAGAAAGAAGAATCTGGATGCACCCTTTATTTAAACTTCCCTACTGTTACTAATTTCAACATACTAGATCTTTCCAGTGTAATTGGCCAAAAGTGCTTTCCATGCCAATGCTGTGATTGCAAAGTACTCTATCAAGGATGCCGCACTCCCTGCACCTTGCATGGAGGACAGGTTCTGTTTGAATCTATCCCTTATCTTGTATCAGGCTCTCTCCACAATACCCTGTGTTACCACGTAACACCAGCTCTTCATCTTTTTTTACCTCAGACAAAGGAAATCCAGACAACAGGCTCTCAGACATGCTGCAGTCATAGGTGCACCAGTTATAAAAATAATTTTAAAAAATATCCACAATCAACTTGAAAGAATCAATTTATCCTACTTCACTCAGAATAATCCAGTTGTTCAGGTGCCATGTGCATGATGTCTTTCTTGGCACTGTGTGTTATAAGCCACTGCCAGAGGCAGAACTTTGAGATAAATCAATGATCATTCCCACACGCTGAACCAAGAAACTGTCAATACGGTGAAGCACCTTCCCGTTTAAACGCCTGCAGCACCTTCCCTATGTCCTAGTAAGGAGGGGGGGTCCCTGACTGGATTAGTCCTGATAGCCTGGGAAGGAAGCAATACATTTTCCAGGGAGCTATCACTCTGGAGAAAGTAGCAAGGACAGAAAAGGGTTTATGGACTACAAAGCTCTTTGGCAAAAGGTCAAACTGTAGATGAGTATAATTCTTCAAGGAGAAAAGACAAGAAGAGATTGAAAATGTTACCTTACAAAACAAAAGAAAAAGCAAACTCACAAACTGATGAAAGAGGTTAGATAAAAAGAAACCTGTGGCATAACAATCACAAAATTTTGCGGTGCTGTTCTTGACAGACTAAAGTTTCTGGATTTGAAGTAGTTCTTTTGGAAAAAGATTTCCTGAATGGGTTTAACAGATTACTTCTCTGGATACAGATCACTCTAACAACTTGCAGAACTGCAAGAGTGAGGATAATTGTAATTCTCATACAGTGGATATTATTGTCTCTCCTCTTCCTGAAAATGGATCAACAAAATTGACCTAACATCTGAAACAGGAACAGAAAAAAGCCTGTTGTCTTGCTCTTCTCATGAAGACAAGAGATTTTGTAACTTTTTTTCTATTTACTAGGAAAGAAAATACCTCACAGTGAAAAGAAGTATTAATAGCTTGCAGTGACACGTTATGAAAACAGTTTTCAATTCTGAATTCTTCCTGAGATCAACATATACAGGATTGTGTTTTTCTCTTGTATACACTTTGTATTATGCAAAAATGACAACTTTTTAATAATATTTGTTGAAATAAGTTCTTTGTGTTGAAATAAGTTCATTGTGTAACTGTACTTTGCTGTCAATGAACCTTTGGTAAGCCCTCAGCCAAACATATCAGAAATTGTCTCTCAATCCATAAAATATCTCTCTCTCTCCTTTTTTTTTTTTTACTTCATAGGATTGAAAAAGGGCAACCAAAACATGCCTATCTCAGAGTTTTCTAAAGCAGGCCTAACCCACTTCTTTAGCAAGCACAGATTAATTGAAACATCCTTGAAACCACTGCTGCATTGACATTTACAGCACAGATTTCTTTGTGACACATTGCTACCTCAGTTTCAATATGACTTCTCTGACCTGAAGCAAAAGGATTGATATGTAGACATTAAATCTGATCAACTGTAGTGATGGGAAGGCCATTTAAATCACTGTCCTTAAACCACCACTGTGACAATAGCCTTGATCCTTGTTCTGTCCTTTATGACCTTCTGATTGTCCAGCAATAAGTCCAGGTACAAATGTCAACCCACAGTCTTCAAAAACACTCTGCATCTCCCTTCCCAGGGCTTCCAGCAATGACCTGAGGAAAAGACAAGATTATGCTGTGGTAGTTCTGAGTCACAGCCGCACTGAAAGGTGCATATGAAGGTACACAGTGGCCACCAAGCAGGTCAGAGAATAATCCAGACCAATTAAATTCCCTTGCAGTCTTTCAGATTTGCCTTCAACGGTTCCACTAATTCAGCGTCTTTCCTCTTTACCTAGCCATCACCTTGCATACTTAGAGCATTAATTTAGGGAAAAAAATGTAATAGGAAAAAATAATGTAAGCAATTAAGAAATATAGGAAAGGCATATATGAAGTAAATGTGAGTTTTAGGTAGCATTGACCAAATCTGATACACTGCATTATATTTTATACATATAATCTACTCACAGAAATTCCATTAGAAAACTGAAATTGCCATATGCACAAGTTTTCTTCTCTTTTTGAGTCTGTAATTTCAGTCTCTTTTTGAGATTGTAACTGTTGAGCAAGGAAGGATGATAATGTTTTAAAAACTATTAAAGTATGTCCAGCAGGCTTTTTAAACCTCTCTTACAGGGGCAAATACCTCTTGTTCAGAGTCCAGGAGGGACAAGCATTTGCAAAGCTATTTGCTCCAATTTCATTCCTCCTCCTCTTCCCACTCTATACAAACTATCTCTGCGCCCATCTCTTTTCCTTCCATCAGCCTTAGTTTCCATTGTGAAGTTGTCGTCTTTTTTTTTTTTAATTTTCTTTCTCCTATACGTTTTCTTGTTAAGATGGTAAATTTCTCTAAGTGATTTTTCAAGAACACTTTATGTAGACATCTTTATGCTTCAGGAAGCAATACTTAGCAGATCAAGACAAAATATGCACCTCAAACAGAATTCAAAATTTCATCTGCAGTGTTAAATTATATCCTTTAAAAAATGCTCTGTCATTTGAATGAGCTTGTCCTAAACCACTGGGATTATTAAATTGGTCTTGTTTTGCACTTTCCCTCCTCTTACCTCCTTGGTAACAAATTCAGAATACATTCTTGATTCTGTAAAAGTTCAGTCTTAAGCTTCATTTTACATCTACTCCAACACGAAACCTGAATCAAACCAAGCTTTGCTGAGAAGAACGGCAGCTTGTGTTGTTTGACCACTACTTAGTGATGTACAATTTTCAATAAAATATTCAGTCAAACATAACCAAAACAGCAAAAAGCATACTGATTTTAAAAACTCATACTGGATGGAATTTATTCTAGAACAGATGGCTGGAATAATGCCAGTGCCCTTAGTGAAGAACATTTATGCTTATAGACCATTCTGACATCCAGAGATCCCTGCTGCTTAAAAAACTGTACAAGAAGGTAACACATAAAACAATGTCTCCATTTGCCAAAAAACATGTGATGCAAATGACTTTCTAAAAGAAAATAGAGCAGAGAAGCCTTAACATCAGGCTGAGGATATTGGCCAAAGTTTCTAGATTTTTGAAACGTTTGTTCCAGTACACCTTCACACAATTATAAATTTTTTTTTTCCTAAATTAAGAAGACTTTACTTAATATTCCAAGGATTTCAGAACAATAAAATTGGTATTTTTTTACTGTGTTTACACAGTTTGAAGACTGAAGGAGCCAATGAAGCTTTCTCAAAACTGTGGGGTGGTCCTTGCATTGCTCTTTCACTTTCTCAGTGTGTAGTAGGAGAAAGTAAAATCTGTGGATTCAGAGATGTTTGAGGAGTTTTCAGGAAAAATGTTTAGGATGACACTTTGCTGCCTTGGCAGCAAAGGCTAGATTATTTTGCCTAAACCCAAATTTGGTCTCCAAACCAAATTCCAACAACTCCTTTTTCCAGAAGACTAATTCTGAAGGTGGTTAAAGTAACCAGGTTGGCTTACCCTGTTTATTCATCTGTGCATGCTCAAAATTGCCTCAAAAGGCATGGGAGATGACACTTCTTACCAAAGGCTCCATTATGGTCTAGAACCAAGCAACTAGACAGTACTTACATTCCATTAAAATGGAGCTTATCACCTGTTTGACAGCCTAGTGGCTAAGCACTGATCCAGAAAGCAGCCAGCATTCATTCTAAGCTGCCTACAACCTCTGGTATTCTCCAAAAGTGCATTACATGGAGCAAGGCCATGTAAGGACTCCTTGTCAGGCGCATAACTAAAACACTCACATTAGGCCGGCTAAAGCATCCATGCCAACACTGCAGGTCTTCAGAGGCCTGTTGCCACCTGCTTTTTAAGAAATTTAGGCAGTCAGTCTGGCAGCTAGAGATGCTAGTCAGCTTTAGAGTATACTGACACTCGAGATGGACAAAATTTTAATGCACGGTGGAAGTTAATGTCGGGCTTCTAAAAGACTAGATTAGGTTTCGCTCCGAGTTAAAATGCATTAAAAAAAAAAAAAAAGTTTAAAAGAAAAAAAAAGCAAGGCTTAAAGTGTCTTTCTTGAATAAAATTGCCCAGACAGCTGAATTTCTACCGTGATGTATAATGAGTTCCATAACAAGCTTTGCAGAGGTGAGCAAATCTATGCCTCTCTCTTTACCTAGTCCTTTTCAGACTTACAAATCAGGTGCCCAAATCCCATGAAGTGTGTGGTCCTGTGTGAGAGTTCAGGGTGTACAAACTACAGCATTTCAGCCACTTATAATAAAAAAAAAATGGCAGGAATGACAAAATAACTGGATTTGGAGGCAGACTTCAGTTCAAGATATAACAGCCCAATGACTGTTAATCACTAATCCAGCAGATGGGACATCTGGTGATGAGACAGAAAAGCTGGGGAGAAGATGCCTCTATCCCATCCACACAGAGGATCTGATTTCTAATATAAAGCAGGCAGATAATCACATGGCTTCCATAAAAAGATTAAAGTTTTAGGTCCTCAATGAAAGAGGGTGTGTCTTCATAACTATAACTTTGTGTGTTTTTCCTTTTCACTCTCCCTTCATAAATCTTGTATTCTTCGCTCTTCGGTGTAAGGAAGACATAGAAAAACATGAGAAAATATGAAGAGAAACAGGGAAAAAAAGTTATGGAGTGAAGAGAACAAGAAAAATCAGCTAAGGGTGAAAAGCTTAAATTTAAAATCCACAAAAAGAAAAATCATGGTCACAGCCTATAAATACATTCAAGCTAACAATAGAAGAATACGGGTATGTGAACACAGGAAGGAGGAGTAATAGCCTGTTGTTATGAAAGAAAAATTTAAGCAGAACATAAAATAATGTCTTCGTAATAACAAGAATACTGCAGAAAAGAAATGGATTCCTCAAGGAAAATAGGCATGACAAAAAATTTGTACATGTTCAACAACTATTCAAACCCTTCACTAGTGAACTACTAGCAATGTTATCTAATGGAATAAAAGTGGCTTTTGAAGAATGACCATAATTAACTAACTATTTCTGTGATAAAAGGACTAAGATTCATATGATGCTAGAGTTGAGAATCTATGCAGTTATTCGTAAAAAAAGAAAAAAAAAATAAGACTTACAACAACATAAGCTTAGCCACACTGTATCTGATGAAAATTCATATAGAAAAATAGAAAAGATTATTAGGATATTTTAATAGGCAACAGAGGAGTTTTAAATACAAACCAAGACATGAAATATAAAAAATAAAAATGTATCTCATAATAATTAAATCCATAAAAAATTCTAAATACTAACTTTAAAAAATAAGGATCTAGTGAAATCAATAATTAATGCCCAATTATTATTGTTTATTTTTTCCTAAACTGATGCTATCACATATTGATGGCAGAAAATGAATCTTAGGTTATTTCTAAAATAGGACATTTATGCATACATAGGCAGATAGTTAAACACAGAAGAAAGTTCGATAAGAAATTTATCGTAGAGTTACAAATGCACATAAATTATTTTATATTTATTATTAGACAATACACTAATAAAACAGAAAAACTGAAGCCATGATAACATATATGATTACAGTGAACCTCAGTTTAGGATATGTTTTCTATTTGTCTTAATTGTTCAAGTCTAAACTTGGAACTGATCCACTGAGCAGCATGATTGTATTTTGATTTACAAATTGCTCTTATTCTATTCCATTTGAGACAAATGAATTTCAAAGGTAAGACAGTAAGATGGTATTTCAGACATACTTGGTATTTCAGACATACTCTATGAGAATAAGTTCCATGTTCTGTACAATTTATCTTTTAAGCCCTAAAACGATAATTACATTTAAATTACTCTCCAATTCCATTGCATTAACATAATTGTCTGTCAACTAACAAGACGTACTTATTAAATGGAGAATTTCTGGCCAATTTACACATGTAATAACATGTTACTGTTAAATTTATAGTACACCTAACAATACTTTGCCTAGCAACTCGGTCTTACTGAAAATGGTGCTACTAAATAACAGCAGCTCTATTTCCTGTTGACCTCAACGAACTGTTCAGTGCTCGGTAAAGAACATAAAACTTAGCACTGTGCTACTGCACTTCTCTAAAGAAAAGCATAGACTTTAAACACAAGGCTAGAGTCACCATTGCCTTAAAACTGCAACACTCTCTTCAAGCTAGGAAGGAATACTGCCTTTGCAACAGGTGCAGTAAGAGCAAGAGTTAGGTTTTGCTTTAATTTTGTGCCAGATTAGTAATTCACAAAGACATCTGGAGAATTAAATTAGGCAATTTCAGCGGTTTGTTGCTGAATCCAGGAAGCAAAATTTTCTTCTTCCCCCTACTAGTATTAGCAAAAGTTCACAATTAACTTATTTCCTCTTCCAAAATTGGGCCTTCAAAGTGAGAATTTAATCATCCTAGTGCAAACTGTTAACTTGGTTGATCTATACAAACACCTATATTTATAAATAACAATTGTAAAACCTTGAGCCAAAGGTTTTGTGCAAATTCAGAAAAAGTGTCTGCTGATAAGAAATATTATTAGGTTACCATTTACTTGCTTTTCCATCCCAGTGCAGAATTGCTTGCAGCAGTATAAATGTTTCTGAAAGCTAAAATGTGCACATGGAGTGCTTTGCTTCTGTGAAACAATATTAAGTCTAAAAGGTTCTGTGAAGGTTGAACGGTCTGCTTGCAAGTTGTCTTTTGCAAAACCCTACCTAAAAGACAATAAACCCAAAAGTCTACAGTTGCGGTATATTTTATTGTTTAAATACTGATTTTTCTGTGAGAGCAAATGCACATATTTCTGATGTGACAGTCTGGAGATTTTTCTGCTCTACTCCCAAAGCAACACTGACTCTGTACATTCAGAAAAGTCTTAGAAGATGCCCTGCTTTTATTTGCAAGCAAAGTTTCTCACAGAAAATTGAATGTACTTATTTTTCACAGATAAATTTGTCTGTTTTTCGGGTTCATACCAAAAAAAGAAAGAAATCACTTCTCTAGTTCTATATTTTTCTCAGCAGTTCTTGGATATATGCTACTAGTTTCCAGAAACTGCTAGTTTCTTTGAGTCAAATATTCAATCAGAATGAATATTCAACAGAATATTCAACCAGAAAATTAAATCTCCCATTAACAATCAAAGGGTATGCACAATTTACGGGCGAGCGGTTGTTGTAATTAAAAGAAAAAAAGTGAAAGAGAAAGTGACTTAAATCTGAAAATAGCTACTGAACATTTGCACTAGCTACTTTGCTAATCTATGCATTCAGAAGGGCAGCTACACTGTGTGCAGACCTGGAGATGCCATACCAGAGTGAAGAACAGCAGAAGGGCTGGCACTCCAGGAAGCAGGGAGGGGAAAAACTGCTTACTACGTCTCATCCTTTCACTGTCAGTTTGTTCCCTAGAGTATTTTTCTCCAGTAGCATGTTGAATCTGGTTTTAAAGGTCCCAAGAGATGAGGCTACCACCTTTTTTCTAAAGAGCTATCTCTAAGACAAAAGTAAGAGATGAATTTTATCCTTTTTGATATTATGTTGATACCAGCACTCTTACAGTAATGTTATCACTACACACCACATTAAAAACAATAATGGAAAAGAAAAATGAAATACCTTTCAGATACTTATACCATGTTTCCCTTTTGTTATGAAAGGAAAATTGTAAGAATTTATGGCTCACTGAGTTCAATCTAGTGCTAGTTCAGGTAATTTATTTTTTGAAGCAAATATGTATTGTCTTCAAAGCAGTTGGTTTCTTACTTTTCTATTTCTGATAGGAAGCTTTAAACACAAACCTGTCACAGTTAGAAATCTATTAATTTCCAGGTTGAAATAATTAACTGACAGTTTGTACTCAACTAATTCTCTTGGTAAAACTAATTTCTAACAGTAATTTTCTCCTTTCCTGTATTTATCTTTTTTGTGGATTTATAGGAAACAATCATGTATGCTTTCATCTTCAGTTTTTTTTCAGCTTCTTGGTATCTTCTACTTTGTTACCTTTTTCCCCTGATGGATTTTTTTGAGATGCTTTCATTCATCAGTTACACTGTGAATTCATTTTTTCTTAGATTTAGTAACCTCAATTTTAAAAAGCTTTTCAGAGGAGGCCTTAATACTTCCTTACACAATGACATTAGCATTTTTTCATTTTCAGAACCAACCCCTCAACTGAATTTGCTTTTTTCTCATCTGAATGATTTTGATTATTCAGTCATCTAATACACACAATTGTTTTCCCCCTTCACTTACTGAGTATCTCCTAGTTTACTGTAAAAATTTGTAACAGTCCCTAAATAGATAACTATTCATTGCACTAATGAATTTAATTCCATGTTTCCATTTTTATTATTTAAGCCTTCAAATTTTTAAAATTATTTCTTTTTCCTATGGCATTTTTTTTTTTTAAATTGACCATATGTACTATAGACAAAACCAGTGACATACTTCTACCTTTTAGATCACTGTTATTAAGGAAAATATTAAATGAGACCATAACAAAAATGCTAAAAATCACCCACAATAACCCCCTTCCTCTTCAGTATATCTTATCTATTTTAATGTCACACACGATTTTCTCCTCTTTAGTCATTTCCTTGCAAGGCATTAACATTCTTGTAACAATCCTATTTTTAATTACTCTTTGGCACTGAAACAAATATTTAACTGAAGTCCAAATAGATGAGTTTTACTGCATGCCATTTGCCTAGAAAATTATTTATCAAAGAAAAATTGCAGATAAAAACATGTAATGTTTTGTCCTATTTCTAATTGCCTCCATACATTTCATTATAATTACCGTTGAAATTTGTTCTAAAACTTTGTATGTTATAAGGGCCAGATGAATCCACTATCCCAAATCCCTAAATTCAATGTAAAACTCCTGCTAAATTTAAACTACAGGCTTTAGCATTGTTCTCTGAGTACATGGTATCTGCTGGGAAAGGTTAACTAAGGATAGGTTAATTGAATAAATCTGTGGTTCCAAACATGTTTTTTTTCAAAATTCTGGAATGAAGACTTTCTAATCTCTCCCATCTGAATCACACGGAATTTTTTAAGCTTTTTTTCCTCTGTGAAACAGTAAGTCATATTTCCAAGTCCTCATTTTCATCATTTTCTCCATATTAAACACCTTTGTCTTTATGGAAAGCTTTGACAAGATTTTAATACAAAAATTGGGGCAAAAACAGACATTTTAAACATCTGTCTAATCCTAGAATAAAAACCCCTTTTCTTCCTTTTTTATTCTTAATTTTGCATGGCTAAAGATCTTTTGTTTTGATTACCTTTTGTATGCTGTAGCTTGGCTTGATACCTGACAATTATCACACTCTTAGTGTGTGCCAAGTTCTAATATGTAGTTTTCATATTGACAAGTTAAAAAAAAAAAAACTGTTTACAATCATTAAAAAAAAAAAAAGAATAAAAAAGGAAGAGCTCTTTATATATCTGTTGTGAACTTAAACTATTCCTAATGAATATTTTTCCTTAAGTATCTTTTGCATTCACGCTTAAGGAAATTCTAATTCTTTTTAATTTTTAAATTCTGGAACTGTTTAGTCCACTTAGTTTTACTAGACAGCCTATATAATTATTTCCTCTTCTAACTTCCTCTTCACATTTCCTCTTCTAAAATTAAGTACTTTGTATATATTCTTTACATAATCCAGCAAACTGATCCATTTTAGGAATATTCACATGCAGAGTTGTTGTTGTTTTAAAGCAATAGGTTTTATACAATGACTGGTCAATGTGAGATATAAAATACTCTTTTGTTGGTAAATTGATTATGTGGTGTGAAAATACATAAAACCTACTATAATTTACAGCAGTTGTTCTTTAATCAGGCAACTTTAAATATCCCAAAGGAAATTTCTTCCTGTAATACTAACAATATTGCACCAAACCTTTTACAACCTAACACTGGCAATCTGTGACAACTCTCAAATTAGACCTCTGAGTCTTTTCCACACTTCTGTCACATATCTTGACCTACAGATATTCAATTTTTAATGATCACCGGCCTTTTTTCTATTACCCCAGCACTTTGTAAACAGTCCTGCTATAGTACATTTGCATTTACATATTTTCTCACTAACCAGTTCTTCCAGTTTTTGGATGCCTTCTCTCTGCTAAAAATGTTTTCATTTCCTGTCAATTTTAGCTATCTATGAATTTCATTTACATGTCATTTAGTTCTTTGAAATCATTAATTATGATGTTAAACCAAAGAGTACCCTGCAAAAACATAAGTACTTATTTAGCTTTAACCTTGCAGATTCTCACTGCATAATATCTTACGTATTTTGTGCCTTTTCACCTGCACATGCATATATAAAAAGTATAAAAGTCTCTGTCATCTGAAGTTTCAATCACAGTATCCAGTGAGCTGCTGAGGGGCATCCATTTCACTTCATCCCACTTGTCTTTTCCTTCACTGTTGACTCAAGAACCAGCCTCAATTATCAAGACCATTTCTCTCTCACCAGCCACAAAGACTGAGTTCTGCCACTGATTAGCTCATGACCCAAGCCTTCATCCAGTTACTATGTTTAAAAAAAATCTGTTTCTCTTCTCCCTATTTTGCTTTTCAGATTTTGGAAGATTTCCTTGTAAACACAGGCAGAACTACCTCATTATTCTCCTTTATGCCCTTCTATAATTTTTTTTCTTTGTCTGGAAGCCATCACAAAGTTAGATTGTTAACATGCTACCTATCATACTCATCATCTTTGCCTCTTCTTTCATCTCTGACGGGGCAGTTTCCTGATATGTGGTCAGTCCTTAAAGGCACCAAATGTCATCTTGTTTGGTATTCACACATAGAGACCTAAGGCATGATTGAGTTTTCTACAAAATATTAAAAACAATAAACAAATAAACCCAGCAAAATAGACATACCCACACACAAAAGAAACCCTAAGAGTTTCTTTCAACCTGATTTTCATTGCCATTATATTTTTTGAGTGTTATAGCTAGTAGTTAACCAGCCTAATTGTATTCCTATTCCAGCCTATAAGAAGCATTGCTATATGTTTCTTCCAGTGAATAGATACTGTGTCCAGTCTTTCGCCTTCATAAAAAATCTAAATTACAGAAAATTGTCATATGACTTAGCGTGGTAACCATGGACTGCAAATAGCGAATACTGGAGGCACTGTGCACAGGAGAATATCTCGTAAGTGATGTGCAGGATGATATCCTGCAGCACATAAGGAGTGTCAGAATGACTGGCAGTCAAATACAACTCCAGAACAGATGAATCGAGTTTGGAATTACTCACAAACTGATAAACAGTGCTGCTTCTGTAGACAATTTTCTAGAAAGAGAAATTTTGCCCTCACCATGTGAACCTTCTCACTGAGAATATTTTTTCACGGTATTTCTGTGAATAGCCCTTTTTACCTTTAGAAAGTACAAGTTGGAGGTGAAACAATGGAAAAACTCTGTAGCCTATTGCAACCTGACAAATTTTAAGTTTCATGGCATTGACTGCTATGATGCAAAATCTACAGTCCAAATTTCACTACGAAATTGTTGAAGGAACTGATTATACAGCTATTACATTAACCACATAGTATTTAAAAAACTAAGTTTTGCATGGTGCATTTAGCTAAGCCAGTGATAGATAAGCAAGATAAATTTTAATGCAGCCAGTGATTCATAGTTGGGTATCTTGAAAACATAAATACCTGTGCAATTCCTGGATGTATAACTGGCAACACTGGGTCCAGAAGATTGCTATTTATAACCCATTAAAATTAAGTTTGGTTCAAATTCATACAAAATAATGGTCTCAAACTAACACCGACCTTTTTCAGGTATAGAGACATGTTCTAGGACTAATGAAACCAAAGGAAGATTTTCTGAGCCCTTCTGTCAACTTTTCTGCCCCCTTCCATTATGGGCACACTGAAGCTTAGTCAACAAACCGTGATAAGAAGACCAACTCCTTACTGGTTATTTGGTGCAGTGGTCTGAAGAGCGTAATGCAAACATCCCTATCCACGGGGTGTACAAGGGAATCTAGCAATCCAACAGTCACCATTTCTGACATTTCTGACTCTCTTTGTTATCTTTACCTCCCTATTTGACCAGTACTGAGTTTCAATGTAAAGTCAGTTGCAGATTCTGGGAAAGAGGGCCCCTAGGTTTTTAACCTGTCAAAAAGGACTTAAAAACCTCCTATAGATGAACAGTCTTCTAATAATTTCTAATCTTTTTCATAGCTGATATATGTAGATGCACTTCATCAATTTTTTCTAGATATGATTTTAAATTTAGAAGAAATACAGAACTAAATTCATCGTGAGAGAGGAAAAATAATCTAACAGTTCAGCTTTCTTGATTTGAAAACTTTTTTCTTCACGTCCTCATTTCTTTATTTTTCTTCAGAGCACAAAAAGAAGAAATTGAAATAACTGAAAGATCAGTTACTACATTTCTGACCAAATCACCTGGTTCTTGAATTACAGAAGTACAGTCATACCGTCATCTGAAATACAGAAAGCTTTCTGCTTTATATTATTTAACCTTTCTTTTTCCTTCAAACTGTCCCTTCACATCATTTTAGCAAAGATTTTGATATTTAAACAGGCCTATTTTTTCTTTCTCTGTACACACAGGGATTCTCACAGATTTGTGTCAGATTATATTTTGTATTCTTGCAGTCAACAGAATTTTACAGATGTCAAAATTGTTCTAGAAAGGTAGAAAAACTGGTACTTCTGCTTCAAACATGAAAAGGCCTTGTAAGCCAAAAAAACTCTGTAATTCACAGAAGGACATATGCTGCAGAGGCTGAGTGATGGGTGAGTATATGGTAGAGAGTTCTGGTGTAAACATCAGGATGTAGGAGGATTTTGACAGCTGGGAGAAAGGGAGAGGATGCCAGGTCCTCTCTCCTACTGCTGCTGCAGCCACACACAGGGAGGAGTACCCGAGAAGCTGCTTTACAATAAATGCTGTTTCTCTGAACTGCACAGTATTCAGGGGGATTTTCTGAAAAACCCAAAGGCTTTTCCCTCTGTGTGTCCTTCCACTCCCTGACTTTAGGACACCATACTGCACGACTCTGGGTGTTAAATGTGAGCAAAATTACTGCCTTCTTTGAAATCAAGAGACATACTTGTAAGTCTCAGCCTTGTAAATTCCCAAAGCCCACAGAAGCAGAATACCTGATGGCAATCAAGGATGCAAGCTTTTAGCTCATAGCTTGGACATTCTGAATCTTCAAAAATAATCATATAAAAAATAATGGTGGATCTTCCACAACTTTAGAATAAAGGTGCCTGTTAAAACTGAATAAACATAGAGCATCCTTTTAGTCTGAAGAAATGTATTTAAAATTCCTCCCTCTCAGTCCCCAGACAGCTGATGCTGCCAATTATAGGACTACTTTTTTAACATCAAGTGATGAAAGTACATCCCTACTAGCAAAGCAGAATGAATCAGAGCTTACAGTAGCTACTAGAGAGCTGTCAGAAGTACCAAGCTCCCAAACCTCTATCCTGGCCCACAGCCCCACTATCACAAAAGCCAGAGTCAAAACATAATTTCACCCAAAGTTTTCTTTAATTAAGAGATGTCTAATACTTTTATTGCTGAATTCTCGAAGACATTATTTCAAACAATAGTGTTTGGATTGTTCAGGAACTTATACACACTGGGTTTCTTCTGTTTTCAAACGGGAAGATTGCTTTAAATACTTCAAAATATTGTGAGTGACAGAGATACATGCAAAGTTGAATAATTTTGTTTGCTTGGCATATCTCAGGCAAGATTCTCTAAAGCTCATGCCTGCATGCTTTTCTCTTATATTACTGTTCTATTCTTTATTACCTACTACTATCTTCCAAATATCTTTGTTTTAGATCTACTGTACATATTTCCCAAGCATTGTTATCCTTTCCTTGCAAAGTGCACTTACATTTGACCAAAGAAGCAAGCATGCCAACTACAGTTTAAATCTCATCCTAAGTCTTATACAGTGTCTTTTAAGTAACACTTACTTGCTTTCATTAATTATAAAGATCTTTGTGTCATGGTGAGCTTAATCCCCATCTTAGAGGCTTCTCAGAAAAGGACTGTCGAATGGAATTCAGTATATCCAAGAAAGAGATTTGACTACAGCTTAGGACTGTAAGTCATATCAAGAAAACATATTTGCATAGAATATAAAACAGTATTGTTTATTTTTAAAAGAATACATACAATTCTTTATTTGGAGTTACTATAGACAAAGAGTATACATCAGCAGGCATAAATGTGTCATGGTCTCACTGAAATGAAGCCATTTGTCCTCATCTTCTTTTTAGTTATTTATTTTTCATGACACCTTTCACCTTTTTGAAGTGAAGAGCTGAACTGCATGGATAATCTCTTTATTAGTGTATCTATTAAAGTACAAACTGAACAAGCACAAGCTATAAAATGGTCCATAAGAGAACATGTGTCATCAGAAGATAACAGGTCCATCTGCTGGAGTTCTGCACAGAGCATTTGCTGAGTTCAGCAGAGGCAAAGGAGCACATGGGTTGATCAGTTCCTGCCACATGAGCAACTCTTAACATCAAAGCATGGGAAACATGCTGGATGAATGCAAGGTGCTAATTCTGCTGGGTGGCATGCAAAAGAACACTTTAAAACAAAGCAACTATGTTCAAGACAATACATTTCAAAGAATTTCTTTATCATCGGGGAAATCTTTTTTACCAAATAATTTAAATAAATTGTCCATTCAGATATAAGCAGTATGGAAAGGTCTCAGGTTAGGAAGAAAGTATTGCCACTTTCTGACTAATAAGGATGTGGTTTAAGTAGTATCTGCTTGAGGTTATTTGTGCTGCTACTCATCTGAAGTTTATTAGAGTAAGAAGTCACTCAGGTACTTAGCACTAAAAAGGAAAGATTTATTGCAAAGACTAACCAAGTGGAGTTTTTTTGATATTAAGTATCAGAAAATAGCTATTTTATGAATATTAGTTTTCTTTCTTTTTTGAAAGATGGATAATAGCTCATTCCTCAAAGTATTTGTGGTAACAACTTTCTCATTCTCGACTTACATCACTATTTGTTTCTGGCAGCTTGGCCATTAATAAAAAAAAAAAAAAAGAGAGAGAGAGTTGGCCCGTTGATTTGGCAACTGCACACATGCTTTGAAGCATAAAGGGCCATAAGCTGCCCTGACTAATCTGCAACAGCTCAGCTTCTTTCCCTGCCTCATCAACACCATAGCACTAAAATGACATGTCCTATTAGACACCTATTCAAGCCTGAATTAAACAGGATCTTCCATGACCGAATGGCTTTTAGATGATGTCCTAGAGCTCCTGTTCTCAAATACAGAGATGTTTGGGTATTTTGGTAAAGAACCATCAGATCTATCAAGTGGCTGAAGAACTGATGCAAAAGCAATACAATTAAGCATTGCTTGACCTACTGTAATACATACCATAAGTACAAGGTCACCTTTTAAGCACACATGCTGTCATGGTTTAACCCCAGCCAGCAACCAAAGCCCACACAGCCACTCACTCACTCCCCCACCAGTGGGACTGGGAATGGAATCAGAAAGGCAAAAGAAAAAAAAATGTGCATTGAGATAAAGGCAGTTTAATAGAGAAAGCAAAAGCTGCACACACAACTGAAGCAAAACAAGGATTTAATTCACTGCTTCCCATGGAGAGGTAGTGTTTCATCCCCCTCCAGGACAGCAGGGCCCCATCACCTGTAATGGTTACTTGGAAGACAAATGCCATCACTACAAATGTCCCCCCCTTACTCCTTTTTCCTCCCACTTTATATACTGAGCATGATGTCATATGGTCTGGAATATCCCTTTGGTCAGTTGGGGTCACCTGTCCTGGCTGTGTCTCCTCCTAGCCTCCAGTGTACCTCCAACTTCCCTTGCCAGCCATGGCAGTATGAGAAGCATAAAAGGCCTTGGCTCCGTGCAAGCCCTGCTCAGCAATAACAAAAACACCTCTGTATCAACCCTGTCTTCAGCACAAATCCAATACACAGCCCCATACCAGCCACTGCAAAGGAAATCAATTCTACCCCAGCCAAAACCAGCACACATGCAAAGAAACGCTGTGATCATCAAGCTGTGCTAGGACGCTACATGCTGTCTAGAGCTGAACTGGGTTAAAGGGATACAGGCCCAAATGCCCCTTGTCACAAGCACAGCACAGCACGGATTTGTGGATCTAAGTCTGTAAGTTATTGTTCTTAAATTGGTCAGAATGCCCCAGTCCAGTGTGGCCTTGGTGTTAATGCTGTCATTTCTTGATAGAAATGGGTTGGAGAGCAACAACCTATGTTGTTATGCTGCCAGATACAGAAGCATGCAAGCTTCTGGAAAGCAGTGAGATGTAGGGTCAAGAATTATCCCGCATCCAGATACAGCTGCTAAAATCAGGAAAAACAAGACAGACTTTTTGACTTAACACCTTTCAGTGAGGTTGATGCTATGACTTGTGATAGGGTGATAAAGAATTCCAGGGCAGTTTTGACCTTCCACAGATTTGGTAATGTAATGGATCCTTTCTGTCATGACTTTAACAACACTTGTACTGATATATCACAAACTCAAAAAGACAAGTTAAAATCAAATAGATAAAAATTCACCCTGTAAAATCGGCTATACTTGTATCCTTTGAGATGTGCTAGGGAAAGAACAATAGAAGAACAATACTTAGAATAAAATAAAATAAAATTAAAGAAAAAGAAAAAGATCCTTATTTCCTATCCAAAATGGAAATGTTTAACAGAATACTACCTCAAACACAGATGAACACAAAAATCTCAAGAACTTAATTATGGACCTGTATGTAGCTTTCTTTGGATTATACATAAAATAGTTCAGATTCATAGACTATTTAAAAATTAATTTTCACAGCCTAGGTTATTTTTCAAGCTAAGGAAGTATTCTAAATAAAATATAATATGTTAGAAACTGTAAAAAAATGTTAGTTTAGCTCTACACAAGCATTGATGGTAACTGGTCATTTTGATAAGCGCTATTTCACTTTAGGGAGAAAACAGGAAAGAATCACCTGGGAAAAGCAACTAGTAACAGCTGAATGAGAGTTTTGGGATGGTTGAATTTCCTCAAAACTTTGCTCAAGGTAATTTGAAATAACTACTTATGCATGATGAGGAGAAACAGCTGTAGAATTTCCTGCTTTCTTTCATGTTGTGGCTGAAAGCACAGACTGACAGCAGAAACCTGTTTGGGTGCCCAAACAGGGATTTAGCCTCAAGATGTTTGACAAGGGAAACTACTTCTAGAAGAATGAGGTGAGAAAGGGGAATATGGCACACTGGTGAGGCAGAAATGATGCCAACTCTCACAGTAATTCCATAGTACATTAGCTGCCATAAAAATATGTTGGCTTAAAACTCAAAAAATACCCATTCCTTTTTTAAAAATTAGTCTGACAAAATAAGCAATACCCTGAAAAGTTCTGCAAACTTTAATACCACTGCTATTAGACACATGTTACTTGTTTAGAATCATCTATTCATCATCTTATTTATAATTCTTGCATTTTGATATTGATGTGGCACATCTGTGAGCCTTTATCAGAGAAAATTATTGACATTTATTATGCTTTCTTAAAAAGGGCACCATCAGTATTATACTTCCTTCTGCTAGGAAGAACTAGCAGGTATCTATTTTTCAAAAGACTGCCTACAGTTTGTCAGTACAGATAACAATTGAAAATTTATAATTGTATAAGATATAAGAGTTATGAGAGGCACTTCATATAGAACTTCCAAGTTCATGTCACACAAGGGTTTCTATTATGGGTTCACATTTGTGTGTGTTCTATCTTTATGAAAACTATGCCTTATTTGCTCAACTGGTCTAGGGTAAATCATAGACTAGTATGGGATTTGTGCATATTCAGTAAGTCAACGGCAAAATCTCTTTATTAAGACATGCAATATGAAAAAAACCCACATTATGTCATCCAGTCACCTTCAGCAAAAATTATTATCATGTGTAGGAGTATTTTAAGGCATATTACACAGAGTGCATGCTACAATGTAGACAGAATGAATAACATGGCTTACAATATTTGTGAAACTTTTTCAACTCTAAACTTTTTGAAACATCCTTTAATAAACCTCTATGTTCAGTTTAAAAAGAACTGGCACAGTACATACTTAGGAAGTGCAATTGGGTATCTCTAAAAGTTCAGCAATTCCTTCATGGCAATGAAGGTTTTTACAATGATTCTTGCTGCTGAGGCTTACTGGTCAGGGTTGGGCTTTTTTTTTTTTTCTGTCCTGCAGTACAAAGGACTGATTAACTTGAAATAAAAAAGCATGGATATTTAATCCACTGAAAGTAACAGCATGAATGTTCTTAATCCGTTCATTTTATCCAGTAATTTTATGAGCAGTTCTTTGTACAGCAGTGCATCCTGCAGGAGCTGTAAGCCATTTTTACACTTCATTTACGTAACACAGGAGATGTGATTTGAGGATGTAACAACTCAGACAATCTCTCTGTATTCAAGTAGAATTCTAATTGATGGTATGAAGTTGCTGTATCATTAAATGGCTTAGAGTATATGATATCAAGGCAATGGCATGCGTCTCCTAGACTAGGAATAATAAAACCTTAATAGCCCTCATTTGAATGGCATCATTGTGGGACAACAGACTACCAAAGACTAGGGAATATCTTAGATATTAGGAAGAAATTTTTTACTGTCAGGGTGGTTAGGCAATGGAACAGGTCACCCAGAGAAACTGTGGATGTCCCATCCCTGCAGATGTTCAAGGCCAGGCTGGATGGAACTATAAGCAAACATGGCCTAGTGAAAGATGTCCCTGCCCATGCAGGGTGGTTGAAACTAGATGATCTTTCAGGTCCCTTCTTACCACAAAAATTCCATGGTTCTATGATTCTATGCATGAACTCCTGCTCCAATGAGGTAATGGCTTGGTTCAGTAAAGAGAACAAGTATGGTACATACTGAGAATGTGAGTAAATCAGAAGTACTTCCACAGTACTAAATGAGCAGCAATTTAGCACGTATTAAAAAAAATAAACAAAATTCTGAAACAGTTTGCTTTAATAAAGTCATAATTTTACTGTAGCTAGTCCACAGTATGAACAAACTCACTGATATCAGCTTGCCTGGCTGTCAGAGTCAGTGATGCATGTGTCCCACTGCAACCTGAGAATCAGAGGCACATTCATTATTTACTTGGTGAAAGTTCATTTCTATAAATATTTTTGCATGGTATGTTATAAAGTAGAGACATAAATTAATACTTTTTAAAGAAAATTTCTCGAAAGATTGAAACGTCCATGATACAACTCTCTGAAACACAGTGCCACCTGTGCAGCATTGGAATACCAGATTGCCAATTGCAGCCAAGTAGCAAGACAGCAAAACATTTATTATGCATAGCCATTGTGCCCTTGGTAAGCTATAATTTCAATAGGTAGACACTTCAGGCATGAAGTACTAACACACATTATCATAGAAATGTAGAATAGTTTCAGCTTTTCTAAAGCAGCTTTCTAAAACAAAGCAGGTCTTCCAATTACTGCTTTTTAGCATGTACAAAGGCACACAGACTAAAGTCTTAACATTTGACTTGACAGATATGGAATTCTTGTAGGTATGGAGTTACAGCTTGCAATCATGATTGATAAAAAGAAACCAAAAAACTTTTTCTCTTTCTTTTTTTTTTTAGACAGAAAGACAGAAACATAGGAATTTGCAAGGGATCACTGAAAGTCCTCTAGCCCAAATTCCTGCTCATGACTGGGCTAGCTTCAGTGTCGCATGTTTTGCACAGAGCAGGGTCTTCAGATGAATTTTGGAAATCTCTAAGGGTGAAGATTCCACAGCTTCTCTGAATATTTTCTCCACTGTCAAACCACTCTCAGTAGGATCCATTTTTCTCATAACTCACCATAGTTTCCATTAATGCAACCTGCAACTGTTCTTTTTCTGCAGTGATAAAAAGTCTGTTTCTGTCTGCAATCTGCATTTGGGAATAGAAGAGTGGAGTTATATTCTCCATCTCTTCTTCAGGCTAAACTAGCACAGGTCCTCCAGCTCTTTCTGTGTGTCCTGTGCTGCAGTTATGTGACAGCCTTAGTGATCCTCCTTCGGACTTCCTCAAGTTTGTCAATGTTTCTACTGTACTGAGAGTCCCAAAACATGAACCAGTACTCAAGATGTAATTCTATCAGTCCTTTGTTGAAAGAATAATCACGTTCCTTGACCAGAGGGCTCCACTCTTCCTGATACAGACTGTTATTGGATGGGGCTAGTTACATGATGTTAGTTTTCATTACCACAAAGTCACACTGCTAAAACACGCTCAGTTTGGTTCGCCAAAACCCCCAGCTCCTTTTCTTCAGAGCCGCTCCTATCCAATCGGTCCCCAGATAATGGTGCTTCATGGGTTATTCTATCTCAGAAGCAAGTATTTACATTTATTTTTGTTGAGCTTCAGTGAGATTCAGAGAAGAATCCATTCCTCTAATTTATTGAGGTCCTCCTGTATGGCAGACCATTTTTCCATCATTTCAACTATTTCCAATGTAGAAGCATCTGTAGATTTGAGGAACATCCAATCACTCCTATTGTTGTTGATTGTTTTTTGGGCTTGGTTTCTTGTTGGGTTTTTTTTGTTTTTTTTTTTTTAACCTTAGGCTTCATGCCTTCTTCCTGTGTTCCCTGGAATCTACGTTTCTCCTGACACCAGTCCTCTTCTTTTCAAGTTCACATGCCTCCACGTTATCTGGTCTTTCCTCTCCCATATACCTTGTCCACAACTACAAAAAACAGTGTTGCCGTAAAACCTTCCTTCCATACTATCCATATTTATCTCACCTGAATGATTTCTGATATTTACCCTATGATAACATATCTTAGATTTTGTGTGGGTATTGGCACCTGAAAGCTGGGAGAGAAGGACAGAGGGAGGGAAAAATAAGGGAGGGAATTAGGAAGGGAGAGAGGATGGTGGTTTGGTTCAAATACACAGGAGCAAAGACAGCACCCTGTGGAGATACAATTAGCTTTTCAAACTGAATATACTCATGCAGACTTTGAGAAAAAGTGATAATTGGTTGACAGAACATTAAATTGATAATCATTCATGAAACTAATTATGGTAAAACCTTATATTCTCCAATTGTATTTTGTTTCAGATGCAATACTGTCAGGACCAAGCCATATTCTAGATAAGACCAGCAGAAAAAATAGATACTTTGAGCATTATTTATAGAAAAGATGTTTTCCCTCTTTAGTTGTAGAAAAATCACTACTTTCAGCAGTTTATGAAGCTTCTGGTTGTTGCTGTTTTAAATTATATATTTGTATGAAGCCAGACCCACCATTCACACTTAGTAATGTAAAAGCTTTCTTCCAGAGAAAGCTTATATGAGACAAAGAGGCTGTATCATAATAGAGAAAAGCAGGGTGATTTGACTTTAACTTAGAACAATTTAACTTTAACTATGCAGTCAGAGAGGAAATAAGAATAGCATAAAAGTAAAATAAGTTCATTAAAATAAAATAAACAAACAAAAAAATAACAAAAAAACACCCCCAAAAGCCCCCCAACACCCCAAACCTGGGTCTCCAGCTATTATTGTAAGAAAGACAATGGAGATTATTTTTCTTCCTTTTTAAGGTTCACGTAAGAGACTATATTCATGAAAAATTAATTTTCCTTCATCAAAAATCAGAGATTCAAAAGTTAAATTTGAACTTCTGAAGTCTTATCTCTTGAGCATATGAATATTTTATGTACCTTTTAATTACATAATGATATACTACCCTTTGACTCAGGTCTCTCTTTATTAAGGGAATGTTATTTTTAAACCAATTCAATATTTTGAGCTGTCCCAATATTATAATTCCCATAGAAGAAAGCTTTTTCCCTAGAAATAATATAATAAAACAGAAACTCTAAGTTGAACTCCAAGAAGAGCTAATACTTAGTCGAATGGTAGCTATGTACCTGCAGGAGAAAGCCTGCTGGCATTTTCTCTCCCAAACATACTGATTTTCAAAGATATTTATTGACAAAATGTCATCTATGAGATTGAGCTACACTTCAAAGATCATTTGTAAGGAGATCCCAAATGAAACTGTGTTGGAGAAAGTGCTAAATTTTGAAGGGTAGAAATATGGGTAGAAGATATTCTTAGCTCTTCTTGCTTCAGGCTGATTGATTTGCACTAATTGCATTGCTTTGTTTTCTTCCATTATGACTCTTTCATAAAATCTAGATGCATTTTATAGAAACTGATCTTCATGAGTTTATATCATATTTTCACTCTTGATAGAAAGAAAGATGCTTCAAAGCACATAAATTCTATAAAAAGACAGCTTGCCTTTTGGGTGATTCTTCAAATGGATAGGCTTCAACACAGAAACTATTTAATCTGTTTCTATATCCAAATTTTGATTGATACTGAAAACTACATTTCATTTGTGATATTCTAAGTTAATGGTGGCTTCTGAAACTGCCATCAATTACTGGTGCAGACGTGACAAATAGTGATATGAAGTTCACCCTTTTTTTAATTCAGTATATTTAAAATCTTTTTTGCTAAATTTGCAAATATTCCAATTGCAGGATGTGTACATGCTGCTTAAACCCACTTGTGAACTTTAGATACCAAAACAGGCTATTGTTTCACAACTGAAGTAGAACAGAGATCTTACAAAGAACGTCAAAGAAAGGGATAGTGTAAGAAGAGATTGTAATTTGCCTTTCCCTCAAGAATTAACAGTAAATGTCATCCTTGCCTTGGAATTATGAGCAAAATATAAAAATATCTTTACTTGAACAAGGCAATTACTATAACTGAAAGGTATATGGAAAATACATGTTTTGTTCAGAAAGCACCGAGAGCCAAAGCATTTGACAGAAATAATTTTCTTTTGGTATATGGGCCTCAATTCTTAGAAATATGCACTTGGACAATCTCTGCACAAAGACACCACAGGTCCTAATCAGCTCATGCAGGAATCCCCTTGAGTTACGGTTTCCCACAAAACAGTCCTTTACCTCCAAAACAAAACCTTGATAATCCTCAGAGGTCACAGAAACAAAAAACAAAGCCAAAAGCTCAACTTTGTGGGACTTATTTTCTCTCTTAGGGGCTAATTAGGTATTTTATTTTAATCTCAAAGTAGGAAGGTTGCTAATCTTTGACTTCAAAGAGCCCCAGATCTAAAATGTAATTAAAGGGAGCAACTCATTCTTCCAGCCTGGGAAGAGTTGACTTAACATTTCTGTTTCCTTTCTTTCCTTGCTTCCTAAAGAGACTTGATTTGCAGGAATCCCTCCCTCCCATTTAGCTCCCCGAACAGTGCTTAGGGAGGTAGGGCTACACAAGTGTTAGATTTAGATTTAGTTTATACCCTTTCTAGCTGTCTTGGATGTGGGTTTCAAATACTGGTGCACAACAACTATCCAAAGCGGAAATACAGCGACAACATGGAATAATACGGCTCTGTCAATGGTGGAAGGAGAACATACAAGCATATACACTCAGAACTGTCATTAGAGCATTATTAAAATTGCCCTAAACAAATATTTCATAGATAATCATAAGGAAGGACAAATACCTATATACTGTAACTTAACTTCATAGGTAGTATCAACATGATACAATCTTTTGACTTGCAATTGAAAACAAAAACTTATGTAAACTGCAGATTATTTATCCAAAATATGTTTTTAGTGAATTTCAACAGTACATAGAAGCAGAACACTTTTTTTGTATGGAGTCTTTATTGGAGATTCCATTATGTTTTGTGAAGTAAAAAGTAAATCAGTGTTAGATCTTTTAAATTACAACAAATTATAGCAAGTCGGCTTTCTAGTTACCATGGTTACAGGTCCCAACAGACCATTCTTTAAGAATTTTCTCCTCCACCCAAGATAGCAAAAGTCTTTTAAAAATGTTATCTAGACTACAGCAAAAGATGACTTATAGTATATTTATGTTGATATGCAAATTAACAGAGCATTTGTTAATTAGACTGCCACTTGGGCAAAAGCACGGGTATCCTTATACTAAGAATGATAGCTGCTGGAAATTATAGATGTTAGTTCTAAATAAACCATGAACATCCTAAAAATAAACTGCACAGAATTTTAGCTTGACAAATATGAAAAAATATTTACTGTAACTGTAAGACTAACCTATGAAAAAGAATCCAACTTAATGATTTTTTCTCACTCAGTAGTGTCCATTTCTGTCAGGTGCCTCTGTTCTATTTTGCACCAATCTATAATTCTTCTATGATAACTTTCACCATAATCAGTACGCACCTTAACTGACAGCTTTGTACTAAGAAATTTAACCTGTGTGTTATAAGAGATTTTGCTGTATACTTTTCTTATCTTCTTGAGCTCTCATACAAGCTCAAAGGAAAGAACTTAGTACAATTTGCAAACAAAAAATCCCAATTAATTTAAAGGGAAGGTTGTTCATATGTTTATCTTTCCAAGATAATCACAGGGAATAGTATAACAAATGGATTTGTAAACAATCTCTTTCAATAGGTGTGAAGCTTCACTACAACACCCAAGTGCACTCACTGAGTTGTCAGTTCACCCTTACTTCATTTTCCTTTTAGTTGTAACCATCAGACATACACTGAGGAGACACCATTTTCAGATTTCTAGAAACAATGATTTGGAATGACAGCAATATTTAATATTAATGCCTAGGCCAAAACTAATATTTGCTGGTCTTTTTTAGAAAAAAAATTATGAAAGTCTAATGCTAATATTATTTACTGCAAATTTAAGAATGTCAAAGAAACTGGACAGGTTTAAGCTGCCAATGGCTTTGTCTGGCACACATGGAGTCACATGTTTGATTCCCTATTATGTTATCCTGGTAACAGCCTAAGGAAATAAAAGCAAAAAAATTGTGCAATATTTATCTAGAATGCACTAAAAAGGAGGAACATACATAAAAGTCTATGTGAAATTTACAGGATTTACTGTGTGTCTTCTGTTATACAAAGGTTGTTTTATATATACAAATAGCTAAAAAAAAAAGAGATGCAAAATCTATCCATGCACTAAATTTCCTCTAACTATTGTGTTTTCTGGCTTCCTTCATATCAAGATTTTTTTCAGAGTCTTATCACTAAAACTGTTTACCATACCTTACAGCTACTATAAACTCCTGGTATATTTCTATTAAAAAATCTTTTTTCTACTAATCTTAAAGTGCCAATATGTTTATTTTGTTTCTAATACAGGACATAATATAAAACATTGGTGAAGTTAAAAATGCAGCTAAATATTCAGGTAAATATTAATTCAGCAATTCATCAAGGTATTAGACTATCTGCTCAGGACTAAAGAATTCCTTATCATTGACAACAATGGGAGAGAGTGTGGGCAGCACCTACTTGCTGTAATACCGTTCAGGTAGATGCATTTCCACGTGTAGGAGAAAAGTCATCATCACATGCTCATTTAACAAACCAGATCTGCCTATCTATATTGCTGTTTAAGTACCTCAGATTCATCTAGGTCAACATCAATATACACTTTCTAACTCAGGGTGAATGTGTTTTCCACTCTCCCTCTCTGAGCCAGACTGTGGGTAGCCAGGCATGGAGAAGTCAAGACCCAGAAGATCAGAAGTATCAAAAAGAAACATAATTCTAGCAAAGTGTTTGGCACTGAATTGACTCCTGGATGCTGCTGCAGTACCATTTCTTTGTCTAAAGCATTCCTAAGTGGAGAATGTTCCTCTTCACGGGACTGACCTTGAACTCAGTTGTGTCTGTGGTCATAAGGAGAGACTCTCCCCTCTCCAGTGAGTTTCTGCACTTCTAACTCCCTGTGGCATAATGTGGAGAGAAAAGCACATCTTCATTCAGAATAGGGATTAGGACAGAAGATCAGGAGTTCAATCTTTCTTGAAATGAATAGTGCCAAGAGCCCAGGTTGCTATTCCAGACGTGAAGCTTCTCTTGCCAGACAGTGAAGGAGGTTAGCAGTAGCAGTAGTAAGGTAGTACTGCACCCCATTGGGTGCGCATTTACAGTAGAAAGTTCCCCAAAATAAAGCTCAAGGAGACCTGAACCGAACACTGAATACTGGCTCTCTATACTTGAGATAGGCGTCTATACTTGAGATAGACTTAAAAAAGATTGGACTGCCTCTTCTTGTTGCCTGAACTGTACAAACTACATGTCTTCAGGAGTAGGAACATTTTTATCATTCAACTCATAGGGTTCTTATGTGGTTAATTTTCTCCCTTCTTCTCTTGGCTGTTTCTCAGGAGTCAGACAGTATTTATATGACATGTAACCTGCACCTGCAACACTTCTGCGCTTACTTTTTCACAGCCTAGCTAGCTAGAAATCCCATAACAATTATAAACTTTATTCAAAGATAATAATGGAGTCATTGTGCTTCCACTGTAAATAGCTGGAGAATTTTAATCACTGATTAACGTTAAGGTCTATGGCCATTCTATCACGTTTGTTTTGAGCAGAGAAGTATTTTAAAGGGTAACAAATATAACAACAGCAACAGGCCAAAATTCTCCAAGGCTCTATCTAAAGATTCAGATGTATGCTCTGAAACTGATTCCTTCTTCTGGTCCCTTAATTGTTGGAGCTGTAAACTACATCATGGCTCCTTTATGGCTGATGAACCCAAATTTTCTGTCTTTGAAATCTGTGGCTGATACTCATGTTGATCCCACCTTGGCTCGAAGCCAAGTTACAGGAAGGACACATCACACAGACCTTTTGGCTGTGGACATACAGCTTTACTAACTCTTATACCAGCTGTACAAAGCCAGGGCATGGTAAAACAGGAATAACTCAGGAGTAAATACCAATACAACAAGCATTGAAATCCATTATAAAAGATAAAAGATTGTGATATTTAATTGTGACAGCAAAGAGAGAGTTCATAGGAAGAGCATATGCTACTTTACACTGTAGGCATAGCTACTGAGTAATTTTCCTACTGCCAAAAATTTTCCCCATACTGCTACACAAATAAAAAGAACTAGCATCTTAGACCTAAGCACATTTATCCTTTTCCTATTAAGATAAAAATATTACACTTTTATCAAAGACTCTTTTTAAGTCTTCCTTGAAAACTGTGCACAAATTCACCTGAATCAAACCACTAGGCTGGACGGAGCTGCCTGACTGCACATCCCAGTGTTGAGCATGAGCAGAACTTCACATGGTATATTTGTTCTGTAAGGAACTATGAGTTTCTGACTGGGTGGACCAGGCATTACACTGTTAATAACTGAATTATAATTCTGGTCTAAAAAGATTTGTTTTTTCTGTCATGAAAAACCCGGAAACAATAAAGTTTATTTATTTCATTGCTTGAGGCATCCATACCCTTTACAAGAAAAACACTTATTCTAGAAACTATCATTACAAACTGCATCCTCATGGGGTTAAATGACTTTCATTTTCTAATACTTTGTAATGTTCAAAACAGAATAATTATTTATATCTTCCACAAGTAGAAATGTATTGTATTATTTAATTTTCAATTATTAAGCCTTATCAGCTGGTTGAGATAGAAACAGTGAGAAATAGAGTTGTATGTATTGGGACTCCTAATACAGAGAACAGCATCACTCCCAAATTAATGCCACCAACAATAGATAGCTAATTTCCTTTAACTTCTATGATTCTTATTAAAAGTTATTATAATAGCTGGCTTTTTAAAATCTAAGGGTTGCTTTGCAATACACTTCCAATATCAATTATCTTAGTGTGACACTTCTGAAAAGCATAAGTTCAGCACTTCAATTATTAAAAACAGGTGTTCATATACAAACGTGTTGTTAGTGCCAGAACAGAAAATGAGACTGTCTGAGAGAATTGTATTAGATTTGTCTGATTTTCAGCTAAGGATGTTCTCATAAAATAAAACAAGAGAGAACTATCACAACCAATCATAAACCCCTAATTTTCTAGCAATTCCCTAACTTACTTACTGTTGCATATAAATACATGCATTTTAAAAGAAAGCAGAAACAAAACTTACTGCAAGTGTTGGAAGCATTAAATAAGGTGCTGAAAGAATAGAAGAAAATTGATTATATAGAATAAAGCTAATGAACCTTGGCAGCACTGTCTGGGTAATCTCTTTTTTTTCTGCTTCACTTTTTTGTTGTCCATTCAGTTTAGGGCTACTAGTAAAAAACCTGTAAGTCTAGTAATTTTATAGTGCCCAAGTTCTCAGTACAGAATGAAAAAGCATCTTTGGTACCTAACAGTCTTCTGTGAGTTGCTTTCCTTTTGTTCCAGTGACATCAAGCCTGCTTCTAAGCAGCAAAATCATTTGCTTCCTAGTTGTACAGGAGATGACTGTTCTCTCATGACAAGGCTATTTTCAGTGCTGGTTAATTAGCAAGCACATGGTTGCAGAGCTGTCCATCTTGCCCTTTACCACATAAACCTGGCATTTGTATGCAGCACATGCAGCAGACTTAATATTAGGACAAGTCTTGCAGTGGTAATCAAGTTCTTATACTTGATTTTTTTTTTAATGGTAATAATTCATTTCTGAAGTTCCACCTATCTATCCATTAAGTGATGAAGTGTCAGGGCACAGAGGGGAGCAATCTTTTATGTTGTCTATGCATAATTTAACTCTTAATTCAGAAGGGGGAAAAGCATAAATACAGCCAATTATTCTCATGTGCATTAGTGGTTTTTAACCTCCTCTATGATCTGTGCTGTTAGGTATGTGTAATAGAAACCTAGCAGCTTTTCAATTTATACTCTAGACAGCAAAATCGGTGACTGAGAAGTCTACAACACCAGCCTTTGCACAGAGGAGTCTTGGAGTATGCAAAGTGTGAAAACATTGCAAGAAGCTATAAAAAATGCAGAGGGGTCTGAGTGACTATTCTAAAATGATTCTAGGACACTATTCATCACACTTGCTCTCATTCTTATAGGAAATGTTTGCAAATTCTGTTATAGTGTATATTAATCAAAATCCTGGTTTTTGGTCAAAAAATGGTAGTAAAAACATCCATAACACTGCTTAAAAAAAATATCAAATATTGTGCTACTTCTTTTGAGACAGTGAGCTTCATAAATTTATTTATGTGATTAAAATGATGAACATTGCAGACTAAATAGTATACAATGAATTCTACATATATTTGTGAATGTACTGAATATCAATGTTTCCTTTTATCCTTCAGAGAAATATTACCACATTTTATTAAATAAGTTTAAGATATTTCAGACACATATGTAAAGTTAGACTTTTAAGAAATAGTTTTCATTTTAAAATGTCTCAAGAAAAAAGGTTTATGCTAACCACTTTTCCTTCCCTGTCATCCCTCAAATAAATTTGAGCGGGCCAATTGTAGGTAGATTTAGCAAATGGGTAAAGGGTCAAAGAGAATTTGACTTTCTAAAAGATGTTATTAATTTGGAAACTAGAAAATGGGGAGGTAGACAGATAACTCTGGACATAGCTACATCCTGAGATACAATTTCCTGAGAGGAAGGTAGGCAGAATGTAACAGCTACACACCCCATCTGAAGGCAGCTGGGCCAGGCAATCTGGACATATCTGGTTGCAGCCTAATGACAAAATGTTTTATCTGCAGGGGTGTCACAGACAGATTCAGGAAGGAACAGATGTTATTTCCATGGAAGACAGATCTGAGAGATTAAAGGACAAAAGTCAGTAGGAAACCAGGCACTCTCATTAGCTCTACAGATGATAGAACAACTAGTAAGAACACTTACACATATTCAGTAGCATGCTTAAGTTGTGCCACCTTCCTAGGTGTCTGAGTAGAAACCTTTTAATGGACTGATAAGTGATGTGTGTACACTGACAGATAATCTTCATTAAAAAGACAGCACTTTTTGTTGTGTGGCTGCCACTGAAAAAGGATGCATGGCATTCCCTTGAACTGAGGGGTATTCCTACAGTTCTCATTTGAAGACGACATCAGGTAGCGGAAAAGACTCAAAGAAGCACAAGGGGCTTTGTTGTCCCTTGCAAGATTTACTAAGCAACAATACCCATACTGTTACCTACAACTCTACTGACTCCATGGTGCAGATCTTACTAAAGGAATGATGACTGGTCACTAAATTTAATTTCTCTTCAAGGCACAAACATGAAGATCTCCAGCTCTTAATATTGCACAAAATACTGAAACCTAGCTTCAGTGGAGACTGTCTGCCATGGATAACTCCTGCTTCACATTTAGACACACTGAGAGTCACAATACAGAGGACTTCTGTGCTCGCAAATCACTGTGACAAACAATAAACAGCTGATTTCCTTCAGGCATGTCATAAGGACATGCTTGCCATGGGACAGATGGGCAACCCTTTTCAGTGAATTCTCCTTGTTCCTAAAAGAGAAAGTATACTTGCATAATGATAGGTAAATTCAACTTTTTATCTTGGAATTTAAAATATTTAGAATTGCTTTCTTGGTGACTATAAGACTAATTATGTTCGCTTATGTTTATAATTGCAAGGCTTTCCTAGGCATTAAGGTTTCCTTTTACAAAGGACAGCAAAGTCAATAGCATTAGCAGGTAGACAGCAATAGAATTAGTTGAACTATAAGTACTATGGACATACTGTCCCTTTCCAGTATAAATTTGATATAAACTGTTGAAAAATACTAGAGTGTGTGTGTATATATATATATATGTATTGTTTTTTTTTTTCTTTCCAATGTAACTGCTTTAGGAACACTGAAATGATTGGTATACCATAGTAATGTATTTAACAATGTCCTGACTTCCTAACAGCTGATGTACTTTCCTGTTCTTGGTGGGAAATTTTAATTATTCAGAGAGCACCTGTACTACATTAATATCATGAAGGACAACTTCCAGCTTGTAGAAGAAGTTCTAGATCTTCTGACCAATATCCTGAACAAGAACAAAAGTGCTTTTCTCTCAAACCTTTCCCTGACACTTTTTTAGTCTCCTACAGACTCTGAACTGAATTTACTGTTGGTCTTCAAGAATAAGTTTTGTTGCCGGTGTTGAGAAAACTGATTTTTACGTGAGGCCTTAACTTGCTTTTTCAGCCTTTGCTAAAAGTTTCCGAAAAGTTTTCTGGCTTTGGGGAAGATTGGCCAGCTTTTGTAATTAGAATTGTATGAAAAAAAGACTGAGGCAAGCATTGGTTGGAATTTCTCAATCTTTTATCAATTATTGTCCACTTAAGAGACAAGCAGCAGTTGCTAGTTTAATCATTTTACGAGACTCCATTTATCATTCATGTTAAAATGGCCCTGGGTAGGTTCGTTTTATCCATTATAAATCAAAATAAATAATGAATAATGATAAGTAATTGCAACTAATGAATCAGACATGGCGTTCCTTATTCCCACTACATCAACTCTACACATGTGCACTGCCTAGAAGAAGCAGAACTAGCTTCACAGATAGCAAAAAATAGCAAAGAAGGAAATGCTGCTACTTCAAAGAGCTTTTGCAGCAATACAGTATTTGGCACAAGAGAACAACTTGGAATTAATGTGGATGCTTTAAAAACAAAGAGAAACGTTCTTATTTTCTTGTTGCAGAGCTCTGAGGTGGACTTTTATAATGAGTGAATAATTTTTTACATAGTTATTAGCAGTCTGTGAGCTACAATATGAGAAACAGTACTCAGGTCTACCACTGCTTAAAATTTTTCATACCATTTACAAAATCCCTTAGTTCTATAAAAATAGATTTGTGGATCCTTGCCAGATATTCTTAAATGCATTTCATGCTTACAAAAGCAGTCCTGTAATAAATTAACACTTTTTCCATTGACAGTTTTGGCTAATATATATCCCATATGGTGGTGAATGAAGTTTAAAAACAGTGAAGCACTCTCACTGTTGGGAGTAGCAAAGGAATTCTCATGATAGAAAGACAAGAAGATAAAAATAAGTAGTTGACATACAAGTGCTTTTCATTGCTTTATACAACTCCTAGGTCACCCAGAATACAGTATGTACATAAAGCTTAAATCAAAGGAGAATATGAACATTAGAGAAGCATTATAGTCATCTTCCTTAATGTCTGGTATCCAAAGATATTTGATACAGTAGGAATCTAGACAATAGACAGAGCAATTCTGCATGCAATGTAAATATAGAATTAAAAGAAAAGGTCAAGAAAATATTTCAGTTGATTTAATCTGAAACTCACTTCTTTTTGTCAAAAACTTTAAAGACTAATTTTAGAAAAAAGTATTTTGAGATGAGAAATGGGAATAGCTTGTCCAAGACATCTAGAGCAGTTTTTATGTTTTCATTTTTTCAAATTCTGCTAAACCAATTTGCTAAATTAAATACAAATTTTTTACCTCAATGAAAGAGAACATCATGCCTCAATAGAAAGTGGTATGCCAGAAATGTACTTCTCCTATAAAGTATGTAGAAAGGAGCTTTATGAAGGTATTAATGCTGGTCTTGGAGGCACAGCTGAATGATAAGAATGTCTCTGTTATAGCCTTAGTCATAATGGAGTACTATTGTGAGGGGAAAATATAAACACATTAATTTGATGTTTTTAAGTAACACAGGAAAATAACTGATGTTTGATTTGAAAGAAAACAGAAATAAGAACAATTATTTGAATGGTACTCTTAATAAAAAATGGTAGGCAGATTTTTTCCTACATTTCACACGTGATTTATCAGAGACTCTTTTCACAACAGTGAAGAGCTATCCAGCAAGGAACTAAAGGCTTGCTTGAACAAAGCGAATTGCATCCTTCAAATATCTACTGGTTTTGCAATGATCATTTTCCCAGGGCACTGCATTGATCATTGCTGGGTTGATCATTATACAGCCCATTCAAGCATAAACTCTATTTGACTTGTCTTCATTCAATTTTCAAAGCACTATATGTACGATTCCTTTCCTATATATTGTTTTCATTTGTCACAGTTTCCACCGCTGACCAAATTATGGCACTGGTATTGCTACCAGCTGTATTTTCAAACATACAAAGTCTTCAAAATTGTCTCTAATGTCTAATAGGAGTTCACTGTAAGCATCCACAAAGACTCCTCTTTAACCTTATTTAAGCTCCTCCTTGAAACTTGCTGGTGCCAGACAGTGATTAAGTTGCTGGCAGGCTGGTAATGCCACCCCTCCATCTAAGCAGGTCCACTTCGTTGTTTCAACACCCTTGCCCACTGTCCGCACCAACCTGCCATCTCTTGTCTTATAAACCTATCTGAGCAAGAACGACATTTTCATGCCATGTTTATATACCACCTGCTGCAACAGGATTCTGATGCATGAGTGAAAATGCAAGTTTGATAAAATATAGAACATTCATCAAAAATATACATAAATAAAAAGTGATGTTGCTTTGAGTTGAGCTTCTGTTTTCTAATTAAAGCAAAATGTTCAGCACTGCAGAGGGAATGAAAGCAAGTCTGGCTGTAAAATATCACTGTTCTCTGGGGGCTGTGGGCTTTGCATAAAGCAGTCATTATACTCTGTACAGAACTGGGAAGAAGAGAGGAATTTTTCTCAGGTAGGGCTTACAGAAATCACTATCAGCAGGCCCACAAGAAATGCAGAGGACTTAACCAATGGCGCATTAATACTCTTTCCGTGCCTCAAGAGTTGCTGACCAGGACCCACAAGAGCCCTCTGGCACCGAACCGATTGTGTTCACCCCATTGCCACTGTGGCAAGGAATTTCCTTAGTACAGGAGGGAAAAACCACCATGGTCATTCTGACACAGAGTAAAGCTAAGTTTGCATGAGGACCTGTCCTTCAAAATCGAAAGAGAAAAAAAATATTTGTCCATCCTGCTTTGTCAAAAGAAGTGACTTAGAAGGCAATGTGTAAAAATCCCTTTGTAACAGGTGGGATCCCTGAAAGACAGGGATGTTGCAAATATCTTGTTTGCTCTGCTCCCATAAGTCAGTATTAATAAGCAGAAGTGATAGAATTGAAAGAATATGCCCAAAATAATTCATTTATACTGGCTAAAAAATTAGACAGAAGCACTGAGTCTTTCACTGTCCCAGGATGAAGAAATATTTTGCAACAGGAATGAAATCATTGAAGCATAACAAACAAAAGGCATGCATCTGAAATGACATCTGTATTTATAGGACAGAAGCCAGAGTTTCCAATTCACAGATTATATATATTAATTACTTAATTATTATATTTACAAAAAAAATCTGAATACATTTTCTTTTTCAGTCTGTAATAGGAAACAGCAGAGGTGCCCTTGTAAATGAGACCTGAACTACTAAACCAGGGAACTTGACATGCAAAGTATAACATAGGAGCTGTGATTCTAATTCTTCTTCACCATGATAACTTGCAAGTGCTTTTGGAAACCAAGAAGCCACTGCTAGAAAAAAAAAAAAGAAAAAAAGAAAAAAAAAAGAAAAAACGAAACCATGTTATAGCCTTCTCTTGACTATTACACACCCAAAATACATGACACAAACAATTTTTTGGTCAGCTATAAAAGGATTTTAAAAGCAGCAATTTTACATACCCAACAGATAAAACCAGTCATTTATCAGAAACTAATGAATGCCTTAAATGACAGTGGCTTGTTATATGGAAGTACTTAAAGAGGCACATTCAGTGTTTCAGCTGGCAAAAGTTCACGAGAAATGCCGCCGGTCAGTTTTGTATTTACTCTCTATTTATCGATTCAAAAGAAGAAAAAATTGTTAATTACTAACATTTATTTTTCCTTTTTAGTACATTGGTCCATCAAGAAAATACTTGTGACTACTGTCCATGCAAGTATTGGCATTGATTTAGAGAAACTATTTAAGTAAAAATCAAAGTTTTGAGCAGTTATTGATTGTTCATGAGTCTACGTCATTATTGGTGTTGACAATCAGATATATTTCTTCAGTATTCTTACTTAATTTACAAAGCTATTTAATAATCCTGCATCAAACTACCAAAATACATGCACATACAAAAAAACCCAGAACTTCTTTGTCCTCTTTTTTTAATGATAGTTCCGGAAAAAAGAATCCAACAATTCATAAGTGTGAAATGATTTAAAATAATAATAATTCTTCAGGAGGTCATTACCAACCTTAATAAAGCCCTTACTACACAGATTAATCTTTTTTATGGAGCATCTATGTACATAACTGTCAGTGCTGTAATGATAAAGCCTCACCTAGGAAAAAAAAAATAAAAACTATGCAAGATAGAACAGATAGAACAGATCAGTCCTTCTTCTCTTTAGATGCTTGAATTGTCCCTTGACGCAAAATTGCTGAAGAGGAAACAACATATTAAATGTCAAATTGACCTGGAACAGATAATATTACTGGATTTTAGCCATCAAATATTTCCTTTTATCTTAATTGGCTATTAGTCTCTATGAACACAAAATACTCAGGAGAAAATAAAGCTTTTATCTTTGTTTTCCTCTTGCATATTTGTCCATAAAAAGTGCACAAAGCCCAGTAAACCGTCACACAACGTACACCAGGTTCTCTGTGGAGTATGAGACTTTGAGGATTTATTCCTCTCCTGAACACAAAAGATCAGAATACAAAGAACAGCAAGGCTAGCTAAAACAATTGCTTGTGCTACCCATGTGAGCCGCATATTTTCACTTCCAAGTCATTATCTTTTATAACTAGCAGTGCAAGTAAAGAAGCTCAAACCAAATGATGGTTATAGGATCTAATCAGATGCCCAGATGGTTCGTAAACAATATAAAACTGTAATTAAACAGGACCTAGTAATGAATGTGGCCATTTCATTGTCCACTGTCCATTTTTGTAAAATCACTCTAAAAATTGATACCAGCTACAGGTAATAACCACCGATGGAAAGTTAAAGTCAACAGAAATTTTTACTTTAAACTGAATAAACAATGTATGAACTCCTGTTTACTCAGCATCTATGTCTTGCAAATATAATAATGACGAGGGCTTGAACCACTGCTGTGTTCTTCAAGTTTTACATTGCTGTCGCTGCATAAAATTACACCCTTGTAAAACTAGAAACTATTAAGCTTCTAGCATTCGAATTTCTCTAAAAAACAGTATGAGGTTATGTATTTAGACGAGCTTTGGCGCTTCTCTAATACAGAATCAGTAAAAGCTCAACCAGAACATTTAAACTAGTACACCAGCATGCCCTGACAGAGAGAAAAAGAAAGATGGAATAGAAATTGTACAATTCTGCTAGCTGAAGGCTTCCTAGATATGGCAAAATATCTAAAAGCTCTGACGAGTAAGAGTTGAACACAGTAAGAGATAGACATCTTGTCCCAACATTTTAAATCAACTAGCAAAGTAATGTCAATTAAAAAATTCTTATTAAACAAAAAAAAAAAAAAAAGACAGAATAATAGAACCACCCTTACTGTCTTAAATTAAGTTGCTGCTAGTTGGTTGATATTTTTGGATCAACTTATGACAAGCAAAATCAAAGAAAAATCTTTAATTTTCTGACAATTAGAAATTGCTCTATCATATTATCCATTATTTTTAATTTAAATCCATAAAGAGATCATTTCTTCCCTTTAATTTTTAAATAATAGTTTTGCTTGTGAAAGAATACATTATAACTGCAAATGTACCTATTTGAATAATTACAGATACTGTATTCCATTGTTTAGTTACAACAGAGATGAATGCAGGCAGCATAAAAACAGGCACTGAACAACACCCAACACCTCCCCCCGCTTAGTTTTTACAAAGCTGATCTCCTCTGACATTGCTTACCAGGCCAAAATCAACCTGACATAAAATCCAGCAAATACTTTTTTGGGGAAGTAAAGACTGGGTTCTGTATCATTTGTATTTTGGTTTTGAAACATGCTTCCTCTTGAACCTCTTAGAGAATATTTAATTCTGTCAAAATAGTATTAACCTTTCCATAATGCATTTGAATACTAGAAAAGAGTTCTAAGGAAAATTTGGATGAATGGAAATAGTGATATTAAGTGCAGCATCTTAGTAAAAAATGTAATGAAAGTAATGTCTGCTACTTTCATATTGCTGTTTTGATTAGATTTTATGGTCTTTGCATGCTAGTTAGTCCTGACAGTGCATCATTCAATATAATCTCAATTCTCTAAGGTACTTACCCACGTACAGGGCCCCTCTGAAATCAACAACTCGTGCCTGAAAACTAGGCTTGTTCTTAACTACTTGCTGAGGAGCAGTCTCATTAAAGCTCTTTTCATTAAAAAATAGAAGGCAGCCTGACGCCTGATGGAAGGACTCCCACTCAGTTCTCACAGACAATATCAAAGTCTTAAACCTCACATCATATTGTGAATTAAGCATGGGTAGATATCTGTATCTCGTTCTTATTGGTCATCCATAAAATTATGGCATTGCACCTTTAGCTATTTCTCACACACTAGAGAGCTTGCAGGGAAGTTTCATTTTGTCCCTAACCTGTCCCTTCTCCATTGTCCCACCACCCTCTGCCATGGTCCCACAGCTGGTGATCTGATTACGCCAGCGGACGGTATCAACTGACTACAATCACCTTGATATTAGAGCTGATCTAAAGCACTTCAATACTTAAATTTATTCCCTTGTCCACCCAAATAAATTGTTAAGGACAGCATTAGCTGCCTCTTTGGCCTTTGTGAAACTTAAGGAAAACTGGAGGCTTCTAGGTAAGTAATCAGGAAAAAGCAGTAGGGTGACAGAGGAGGTACCCACAGTAAACCAGTAACAAGTGCTAAGGGTGCAGCAGAACTCTTGCCCAGGCTCAATGCAATTAAATAAATGTACTTTCTATTTTATCATTCCTCCCTGAAGAAAAGCTCTGCATTATAATTAAAGTACTTTGGAGACTTTAGGACCTATTATTTTAAATAAAAGGAAGTTACAAGGTCCTATCACATCACCAATACTATGACAACATTCTCTGTTGCAGTGATAATTTCAGATTAAAACTAGCAGAATAACTTGCATCTTTCCTTTAAGAACTACCCCTTCTATCAGAAAAAAGCAAGAGTGAGGTGTTTAATTTGCTTTTTGTCTCACCATAGCAGGAAGCATTATGTCATTCACCCTCTTTTCAAATACAGGAACTAGCGGGTATCAAATGAAACCTAGGAGGTAGCAAGCCAAGGGGAATTCTGATGAAATGTGTTGTTAGGCCATGGAAATACTTCTTCAGAAGCATATAGATGATAAATAGTTAGATGAATATAAAGGGAGACTGCACAAGTTAAGGGAGAAAGAACTTTCAGATCTAATAAATAGAAAGGTTTAAATGTCCCTTAAACATAATGGCTGATATTATTCTGAAGAACTGTTTTGACCAGATTATTCTGACTCTATATCCATTTACATTTGATAACCACTAAAGGCTAGAGTCTAATAAGTTAAAGTACCTCTTTTTCGATCTTGATTCCACAAAAGTGATCAAAAAAATTGACACAATTGAATTCAGGAAGGCAGGATAACCCTCCAAATTTTGTATGTTATATCTAGTATTGGAGCATGAACAAAGTTGAGACCTTATTTTCCTCAGTAGAGAAGTAATATGAAAAATTATTGCTGTAAGGGGCCACAGACCACCACAGTTTCTGGTCTTGTGTAGCAGCCCACATGAACAGTGGAAGAATTCAATGAGCATAGTGCAACAAGTTTGTAAATCTCTAATTTCAAATTCTGAAATGGGAAACAACACTGAAGAAACAAGAGATCATAAAAACTATTAATTAAGCACACTTCAGATATTTCTGACTGCTCTTCAGTCTCTCATCAATAGATTGGCTAATTAATGATAAGTATCTTAAATGATTCACTATATTTTTTAATGTTTTGGTTGTCTTGATGTTTCAGGTGAATAATATTTATATTTTCCCAGACAAATTTTAAAGAAAAAGAAGTGCTGAAACAACTACATTTCAAAAATGACCTTTTCATTTATGAAACACTTGAGATCCTCTTTTTGAATTCAAAATTAATTTGAGCCGAAGAAGATTCAAAAATGAGAAGGACTATATGGTCAAGCCAGTAATTTTATTGTACATCGAGTTGTATTTCCTTCGGCTGTTAAACATTTTCTTGCTTTCTGTATTGCTTCTTGTCTCTATTCTCGGTTATCTGTATCACTGATACAGAGCAAGTGAACTAGAGGAGAACTCCATCTTTTATAGGAGGCACGGCAATAATTTATAGGAATGCCTGTATGTGTCTCAAAGCTTAAGTTACAGTGTCTGAAAAGTGCATTAACATAGCCAGGCCTAATGCCATTAAAAAATGCTACATTCAAAATATTGCACAGTGTACTTTTACTAAAAAGTTGTAACAATGGTTAATTCCAGTAGCTTGTATCAAACAGAGAGCATAACAAGATGCCTTAGGGAAAGTAATGAACAGCTATAGAATAATCTGCCTATTGGGGATGTGTCTTCTTAACTCGTAAGCCTGAAAATCATATTGCTTGCAAAATCTTTATTTGGTATAATACAAAGTCAAAAAAAGCACGCCAATGTCTCATTCATTTAAAAATTGTGTTAAGATCTTGGTCTCGATTCTACTCTACCTGTGAAAATGAGATTTATACATAGTTTGTGCTTACAAAATTTGTATTTTAGAAAAGTACATTTTTGTTCTTTATTTTCTTTTAGTTACCCATTATTTTTATACCATAACAAATTTAGGTATGAGAGAGTACTTTATCCTCCCTGCCTGTATCTACATTACATCATTTCTTCTCTTTAATCCTTTCTAAATTAAAATAATATGTTGAGTCTTTGTATGGATACTCAGCCTTCCTCCAAAAACCAACCTAATGGCCCTTCTCATATATGCCAGACTTCTATTATGAAGTAACTACACCAGCAGACAAGGGAAGGGCATCATCATCTTTCTCTCTAAACTGGAGAGAAATGGGCTCAATTGGTGGACTGTTAGATGGATAAGAAAGCAGTTGGACGGTTGCATTCAGAGAGTGATGGTCAATGGCTCAGAGTCACGATGGACATCAGTGACAAGTGGTATCTCTCAGGGGTCTGTATTAGGACCATTGTTATTTACTATCTTCATTAATAACATAAATGAAGGGATCAAGTGCACTCAGCAAATTTGCAGATGACAAGCAGAGTGGTGCTCTTGGCACACCTAAAGGACAGGATGCCATCCAGAGGGACCTGGGCAAGCTCGAGAAGTGGGCCCATGGGAATCTCACGTGATTTCACAAGACCAGGTGCAAAGTGCTGCATCTGGGTCAGGGCAACCCTGGTATCAACACAGGCTGGGGTTTGAACAGATGGAGAGCAGCCCTGCTGAGAAGAACTTGAGAGTGCTGGTGGAGGAGAGGCAGAGAATGAGCTGGCAATGTGTGTTTGCAGCTCAGAAAACCAACAGTATTCCAGGCTGCATCAGAAGAATGGCCAGCAGGTTGAAGGTGATTCTTCCCCTTTACTCTGCTCTGGTGACACCCCATCTGGAGTATTGCATTCAGTTTCAGTGTCAACAGCCCAGGAAGGACACTGATTTGTTGGAGGGAGTCCAGAGGAGGGACACCAAGATGATTAGAGGGATGGAGCAACTCCCCTATGAGGAAAGGCTGAGAGAATTGAAAATGTTCAACCTGGAAAAGAGAAGGCTTCAGTGTGACCTAACTGTGGCCTTTACAGTACCTGAAGGGAGCCCACAAGAAAGAGGGAGAGAGGCTATTTACAAGAGCATGTAGTGACAGACAAGAGGGAATGGATTCAAACTGAGAGTAGCCTTAGATTAGGTATTTAGAAAAAAATTCTTAACTGCGAGGATGGTAAGTCACTGGCACAGGATGCCCAGAGAAGTCTGGATGCCTCATCCCTGGAAGTGTTCAAGGCCAGGTTGGATGGGGCTCTGAGCAAGATGGTTTAGTGGAAGGTGCCCATGCCCACAGCAGAGGGGTTGGAACTAGATGGTCTTTAACGTCCCTTCCAACCCAAGCCATTCTATGATTCTATTCTATACCTACTCTCTTTTCTGAATTACCTTTTTTGACCAGAACTGTCTTATTCCACCTGAGTGGTTAGAATTGATTTATGTGTAACATAGCACTATTTTCTATCTGACTGTTTAAACATTCAATACTCTGCTTTTCCACTTCCTGCTGCAGTCATTGAACAATCTTTGACAACATCAAGTCTTCACTGCTCAGTTAGAACCCAGCAATGCGTATGGTTAGCTCAAATCATGCCTCTGAATGAGCCGTAACTTTCACTTGTCAACTATGAGGACGTCACTGAGCTAATCACTCAACTGGCATTGACGTGCCTCTCCACAGTCTTTTCCAGCCACCATTGGTTTGCAATCTTATGAGCTATAAAACTGGTCCTATTTTTTCCTAGACAGCCACATCTGAGAGAGCCAAGGAGATACAGCTAGAGCACTGAGACATTTGGCTAGTCATAGCTCACCTGCTGTAAAGGGGCTTCAGGAGACAGCTTTGTCAAAATATCTTGTGCCACAGAAGAGGTTCTACAGTCTGTGTTCTCCTGTAGAAGAATACTGGTTCACTGAAACTGTTTCATGGAGATTATTCAGTTTCTGCCAATTTACAGGAACGCCCATGTTTTCCAAGTCCACCTGCCAGCTTCCAATACTCATCTGAATATCCTGAGCTTCCAGGCCTTACACTGTACTAGGCAGAAACAAAGACAAGAGCTGAGATACTAAGAGCTGTCTCAAAAGCTCTAACTTATCCTATAGTCTATGTAAAACCCAAGGATGAGTTTTGGCGAATGCAGAAGCTCTGGATACGTGCTTTTGAACAAGCTCAAGACTTCAAGCCTGGGTGGAAGCCACCACTTTTGCATTCTCCCTGCCTTGTGAATCTAAAATGCATAATTCTGCTCTTAGGCATCCAGATTTTTTTTTTTTTTAATATTTTATTCCATATCAGAATGAACTCTATCTTTAAAACTCAAAATCTTTACTATACATTTCTACTTCAGTCCATTCATTTTACAAGAAAATTGAACGTTTTTTATGAAAACAGGACTTCCTATATATTTTTCTTATAATCTTGTCATACAATTTGACAAGACCGAGAAAATTGTGCTCAAATACATCACCATACACAACTGCTAAACCTGCATAACTTTTGATAAAAGCTCATATGCTCACAAAAAGACTTCCTATTCCTTGTTAGAAATTAATTTCTATATTAAATAAATAGTTTTATTCTATGGCCTTGATAAAAGGCTGGTACAACTTGAACAGATGGGAAAATTTTTGACGGAAAAATTTCCCATTGGAAAATAAATTTGATTGCGAATAAACTACATAGAAAGGCACAGTATCAGTAATGAAACTTATTACACCAGCATACATTTTCAGATCAAATCTCATTTTGGGAATGGAACAAACACCTACTTTTAAGTTCACAGTAAGCTTCCTGTTTCAGAAGCATATTCCTATGTTACAGCAAAGTTTTTCAAGGTTAATTTTGTTTTGAATTTTTTTGAAATTTTAATTTCAATTTTCTGCCTTTGAAGCTTGCCAATTTAAACTTTGCAGAATACTATGCAAAATAGAAATTTTAGTTTGTTACAATTCTAGTCAGAGTAGATTTTCAGGCTCTTCAGTACCTGTTTCAAGAGAAGATTGCAGTCACTGCAAGCAATCTTGTGAGTTTCTAAACATCAAAACATTGTACTGCTATTATACATTTTTACAAGATGTATTGGTTGGGAGTCCTCTCACACTGGGAATAAAAATGGATGGAAATACCGATTGCTAACCTTTCTCTGACTTAGATGAAAAGCCTTCATGCATTTCTGGCAGGTTCTGCAATAACTGGCAGTTATGACTACTTGGCAAAAGATGGGATCGCAATGTTTTCAAAATAGGGGCAGGATGTGCCCTTCCTCTGGCTAAGCCCTCCTCCAGCAGCAGCCATTTAAAAATTTATTTTTTTCCAGCTCTGAATTGCTTTTTGTAACAGTGGTGCCCAAACTTTCTTCTTCATCACCTGCACAAATTATGCTTTACTGCAGTTAGAAAAGACAAACGCCTCGGAGACATGCGTGCACACAACAGAAGAACAACTTTCAGTTTCCTTTGTTTGACATTATTTCAAACCACAGAGAGCTGCTGTTCTGCTGCAAGCCAATCTATATTCAAATCCTGTGTGAGCTTTTAGTGTGGTTTTTAAAAACATTCAGCACTTCATGTGAATCGCATTTTTGGCAGAATCCACAGACAAACATGGCAACAGTATTGAATCTACATCTACCTTGACAATCCACAGCTCATTTTTTTAACTTGTACATGTTGAAGGGGGGAATAATAACAGTAACCTGAAAACTAGAGACTTCAGAATGTCCAGAAAAGGTCATCTGGCATACATGATGTTATCTCCAGCTGCAGGACAAAAACTTAACAGTCAAAACACTAGAAGAAAGCCAACTTAGTCCATTAAAAAACTTAGTACAAAATATATCGAAAGTTAGCCCCAAATAATTCATAGCAGTATTAACACTTGTGGTAAAAAGACTGTTATAACCATGCTTGACTAGTAAAATTCAAGCCTGGATTAAGCCCCAAGGGTCTACTAAAACTAAAGCTTGAATAGGAAAAAATTGAGTTTGCTACTGAAACAGAAGGTAATCACCCAATTAGAATCTGTGTAATAAACATTTGTGCAGAAATATACACAGATTTAAGTGCACATGAGTTTTTATGAAACAAAATTCTAATCAAAGGACATTAAAATAGTTGCAAGGTTTAGTACTCAAATGTAAGGCAATTCCAGAAGCTGACTTTTCCATAGACCCTTCTGCATATACCATATGATTATGTCTTTGACTGCATGCTGGTTTTTTCTGCATAATCTCCACTTTATTTGGGACTCTTCATGGATAGTACACACTTCAATACGTAATAATTCAATGTTTTCCTTTCTCTTTGGTGTTCAACATAGGTTCTCCATTCATTACCTACAACATACTATTCACATCCTGCCCCAAACACATAGTTATTAATTTCTCTAAGACTTATTCATTTTCTCATAGCTATTTTTTCTGGTGCTTTTTCCACATATGATTTTTCTAAAAGTTCACTAAGTTATTGTACTGGTTTGAATGCAAACCAGTGAGAGACTCCAAGTCAGAAATACAATTTAATAGGAAAAACGAAATAAATGCAATTGTACAAAAAGAAAACCACTGACAAAGAATACAACCTGACACCCTGTTGGTCAGGGTGTTGGTAGCAGTCCAATTAAACAGTGCCTGCAGTGTCCTGGAGTGATGGTTCTGTTGAAGCAGTGATCCTCTCAAAGGGTCTGGTCTTCCTCAGAAGGTCCAGTGGTGGCTGTGTAGCTCTCGTCCTCCAGAAATCCAGGAGGTAAGGGCTGACTGTGGTGTTCCAAACCTCCAAGTATATACAGATGGGAACGCTTAGTTCCTCCTCCTGGGCGGAGCATCTCACAATGGGATGGTGAGTCATGAGGCAAGGCATTGATGGGCCCATTAACAGAAGATATCCCCCTGGAGAGAGGATGGGTCATGGGAGAGATAAGAAACACTGCCCCACCTGGTTTCAACAGCTGGCCCATTAACAGGAGATATCCCCAGAGTTTATCAGGGATGAGCCATGCAGGAGGTGGGGAACACTGCCCCACCGGTTTTTTAACAGCCTATGAAGATGGTGACAGAATACATACTTTTGGGCACATCTTACATTGTAACCTAGGACATTTATTTTCACAACAGCCTTTACACTACTGGCTACTGCAATTGTAGCACAGAGACATCAAGGTCAAGGCGTCACGTTCCACTGCGGGGAACTGCGAGGTGTTCTCTTAAAAATGGATGGTTGGGAACAAAATGAAGCCAACTGAGGCAGACTTTGTATCTGTGAACCGTTTATTGATAACAAAAAAAGAGCAGGGAAAGGAGTTGCCCGAGCAAAAGAGAGCTAGAAGAGACAGAAAAGAAGAAAGGAAAAAATAGAAAAGGACTGGGGTAGAGGAGAGAGGGGGAACAGAGAGGAAAAGAGGGCGTTACCACTAGAGAGTCAGTGCAGTGCTGTCGACGTCCGGGCGGCGGAGGGTGTGCACGCTGCCTGACCGTGGATGGGCGGGGTCTTAGCGAGCCTGCGTGGCTCCTGCAGGGGCGCAGCGACGGCACTGAGCACGCAGGGAGAGGGCGCTTGGACGGGGAGATCAGGAACCTGGACACGGTCACGGTGAGCGGCTGGATCGGAGCGGCAGGGTGGGCAGTGACAGCTGGATCGGCGCGGCAGGGCTGGATGCATGCAGTCCGGGCAAGGACGCGGGGTGAATTAGCAAGGCAGCGGTCAGGGGTACAGGAAGGCAGGGCAGGTGCGAGGGCAAACCAGCCAGGGCAGGAGAGCCAGGAGGCAGGCAGGCTGGGGCCAGAGCAAAGGAGGGGAGCGAGCGGGCCAGCAAACAAACAGTAATGAGTCCCAGCCGCCCACAATCAGGAGGAAGCCCCCAGCTAACAGTAGCAAGCAGTAACGAAGCTCCAGAGCAGCAGCGCACTTAGTTTTTATACCCTCCTTGCCCCTCCCAAAGCCTGCTCGAGGACAGGGATCCATTGGTCCAGTCCAAACTTTCTGTGTTGTCCATTGGTGGAGAGCTCTTTGGGATCTGATTGGAGAAGCCCCTCCACAGTGTCTCCTACTGCCTGCCTGGTGTGGGGTGTTGCCAGGCGAAATCCCCCCAGAGAGGAGGCTTCCCCCACTCCTGGCTGCCTCCTGCAAGTGGCAAGTGTATGCTTCCTCCCCCCACGTCTCTGACAGCCCTGACAACCAGAGTTGAGGCAAACTGAAATGGCTGAATTCAAACCTCACACAAGGCTTCCATTATTTTCTGAGGGTCAGGATGAGATACTTAAGACTTGATTTTCAAGGTCTCAGCACATACAGCATTTCATACATTGAAGCCCATTTTCCACATCTGTAAATCTGTATCTTAGGTTAGGAATCTTTAAAACGAGGAACATACAATCACATCTAAGAGAAGTCTGCTTTAATCTCTTGTCAGGCATAAGATAGGAACTTGGTGTTAGTGGCATGCTTAGAATACAATTTCTCAGAGTGAATGCCATCTCCTTCTATCCTGAAATGAACCCAATTCTCCTGCATTCCTCTGCCTACTTAGCGTATACTTTCCAACTTTTGCAACAAGTGATGCAGAAGTCAGTTTAAAAAAATACACTTTGGTTTCGTTACTCAGTATTGAGGAATTCCCAGAGTAGGCCCATCCTTCTCTTTGCCTGAAGCGTGAACAAGAAAAAACACTACAAGTGTGTTAGAAGGGGAGGGCACTGAAGCTGCAGAAGCATCCAGAGCATTGTAATTTCTAAACGTTAAGCTCTGCTTTCATCACTTCAATTGTATACTTCTTTCTGCAACTGATTTCTCAGTTGTCTAGTTTGATCTTAAAAGCAGAGTGCAAATCAAAACCCCACTTCCTGATGTTTTACTCAAATTTGTGTTCCAGTATCAGCTATTTGGGGAACTTTTAGATCTCCCACATAGTTGTTCTACTTAAGGTAGCAGAGTAAGTGGCAGCGGTAGCGGACAGGTGACTGTTGGTCACCACCAACCTAAACATCAGTCCAGAATCTGCTGTAGATTTTTAGAAACATTTACAGCTACCAGTATGACTGTGTTCAGTAACTCTGTAGGCCATCTCAAGGCACTGACCATCTGGGGAACAGACTCTTCTGCCTGATCTTCACAGGCCTGATCTTTCCTCCCTTCTTTTTACACTCAGTTCTTCTCCAGCTCCTGAAAAAGTTGTCAGCCCACGGCTTGGACAGGTTCACTGTTCACTGGGTTAAGAACTGGCTGGACAGCCAGGCCCAGAGAGTGGTGGTGAATGGTGCTGCATCCAGCTGGTGTCTGCTCAGTAGTGTTGTCCCCCAGGGATCAGTGTTGGGCCTGTGCTGTTCAATATCTTTACTGATAATCTGTATGAGGGGATTGAGTGTAGCCTTGGTAAGCTTGAAGACTCTCACCAAGCTGGGTGATAGCATTGGTCTGCTGGAGGGTAGGAGAGTTCTGCAGAGGGACCTGGACAGGCTGGATTGATGGGCTGAGACCATCAAGCATGAGGTTCAACAAGGCCAAGTGATGGGTTCTGCACTTTCGCCACAATAGCCCCTTCAGTGCTACAGCCTGGGTGCTGAGTGGTTGGAAAGCAGCCCAGAGGAAAAAGACCTGGGGATGCTGGTTGACAGCAGCTGAATTCTCTACAACCACCTGCAAGGAGACTGTAGACAGGTAGGGGTCAAGTTCAATTAACTTCTTATGAGATTTTCTTTGAGGCAAGGTCTAACGTAAAATTTAAACCTGAATAGGACATGTATGCAGAATAACTAGTCGTCAGATCTTCCAATGCAAAGTGCCAGGCATCTAATGGTAAATGCTACTGGTCATGAATATAATACAGTAAAAACTGTTTGTGTTAAAACAATTCAGAGATGTACATTTGGATTTGGGCACGCCTGGCAAGTATTAGTCTGGAAGTTCAAGCTAAATTTTGCAACTATATCTAAAATTTAGTGATATCATGCATCACATGGGCTTTGTGCTGTTCAAGAACTCATTACAATACTAAGGATTTTCTAGGGTGAACTGAAATATTTCTTATCAATAACAAAGATGCACAGGTAACCCTGTTGTTAAAAGATTCCATGAGTGGAGAGAAGCCATAGAAATATTTAGGGAATAAAGCACATTACAGTAAATTACTTTCTACAGTACATTTATTAATTTATACTGCTGAGATCAAAATCCTATGCTTCAGTTCCATTGTATCACACTTTACGTTAAAAAAATAATAATTCTCTTTTTGAGCCACAAGACACTATACCGAAAATATATTTCTACTGCTTGCAAAGAACATATCCCTTAGCCATTAGAAAAGAAATAGGGCATGAATTTCTCATGACCTCTAACACAACATGCCAATAACTGCCATTCCCTAAAAAAAAGGTTACAACTGAGTTTATCATAAGTCTAAATTAATCCTTCCTAAAAGTACATTATTCTTTCAGTGGTAAATTATATTAGGAGCTAAGTAAATTTTTGTACAAAATTTGAAGTGACTTGAAGAGGTTTCTGAAGCATTGTTTTACTTTACTGTGAAGTAGGTAGAGAATAAGAGTAAATAGAATAACTTTAAAAGGCAGGTTAACTGCATTTGTCTATACATAATCTAATGCAAAAACCAAATTATGTTAAAAAGCATTTATTATTAAATTAAGTATATTAAGTAGGGTTACCAGTTCTAGAATGTGTTAAACACTAAAGATCTGAACTTGTATTTGGCAATAATTAAAATCAAAGGAATTAAAATTCCTTTCATCTGCTCAGGGAATTGGTCGTGTCACCATCCCTACAGGTATTTAAAAGATGTTTAGGTGTGGCACTTGGGGACATGGTTTAGTGGTGGAGTTGTCACTGCTGGGTTAACAGTTGAACTTGATGATCTTACTGATCTTTTCTAACCTAAATGATACTATGATCTCCAAAAATAAAAATATTAAGTTCACAAACTCAAGCAATCCATATGAGGTACAGGTCACCAAAGTGGTTAGTTAGTACACATCCACAAGAGAATGCTCTACTGGAAAAAAGTAAAGCAAAAGGTTGCCGTCTTCTACCATTCTCTCTGAGAAATGTGCACAGTGTCAATATTTCAGTTATTTATTAACATAAAGGGTTTGAGAGAGCACGTGCTTTGCTTAGCCCTTCCTGATCTCTTAACTCTTTATTCCAACATCCTTCTCTGGGGCCCTAACCTTGAAATCCCAGTCAGCCTCCCGCTGCCATTCCCGGTGGGAAAACTTAGTCCCCCTAATCTGAATTCATTATTTCAAAACAGGTTTATAACCACGATCTGGTATATCCTGCAATATCCTACTGAAGTTGTTTCCTGATGTATGCAGTCTGAAAGTTTGCAGAGAACACTAAGGGACACGAATCCCAATGTTTCAGTTCCTGTGCCCCTAGCACTCCTGCACATGGCGAGAGCTGCAGCTGTAGGGAGTGCACAGCTGTTGCAGATTTTTGTGAAGGTGCTCTCAACACCTATCATAATGCCAAAGAATCTGACATACGCAAATTCATGTTTCTGAAGACTTGAGTGCTTGTTCCTCTAGTCCTTGCCCATAAACTGAATACCTGTTTATCAATCTTCTTTCCTCCTCTCACGGCCTCTATCCTCACATAGACAGCAGGCATCAATCTCTTTCTCCCTGCCCTGTTTTTTTCTCTTGTCTCCAAGTCTACTCCATTTGAGAATTGAGGAGCTACCCAGAGTAGATCATGGTATGGGAAGTAATAAAAACATAAAGGAGACAGGGTTCCTGATCTTTCCATTCAAGTCAGGCCACCAGGTTGTCCAGCTTTGCATAGTAATCAAATTAATTATGTAGAAGTCATAACAGTTCTTAAGTATCAGCTTTCTAAATCTTTTTTTGAAGTTTGTGTCTGCAGTGTTAGGTCACTATGACAAAGGTACTTTGGGAAGAAATACATTTAAAATCTGTGTTTCTGAAGATACATTACATATACAAGGGTAGATATGCTTTCTACTCCTACCCATACATTCATCCATGTGCAGAATTTTTTCTTCTCTTACTCAGGCTTTGAACTCAGCTGTTCTTTTGAAATAACTCACCTTTGAGGGGGAGGGAATCAGAATCACAAGGCTAAAAATTAATACTAAACAAACCAGATTATTCATCATAAATTGCATACCCTTATGTGGTCTGATCACTCGTTTATCTTAGATCAAAAGTCTCCAAGTGACTCTAAACACTGATCCTCCACATAACACCAGGATGAGCAAACCCAGCAGCATCAGATGTTTTATTCTAATGTGAGATGTGCATCTCATTAATAAAATCTTGTGAAGCTTCTCAAGGCATTTCTGCCATGGTACTTCCAATGGCAAGGAAAGCAATAATTCCCAATCTATGCTTCTTAAAAGCAGTTAAAGGTCATGAATAAATTACTGAGAACCTCAGCATGGACAGAAAATGGACTGGTGCTAGAATGAGAACATAAAGATTTATTATAATTAAAATTCTCCTCACACAGAAACATTTCTTACAATATTTAACATTTTGATACCAAGGAGGCCAAGGTTATAATGCCATAGCAAAAGACGACCTTTACTTGTCTCTCTGAACAATAAATAAGCAGGCAAAATGCAAAACACCACTTTATATTTATCTATATTAGGCATTTCATTAGTGTAGCTTTCTCCTATGCCTTCAAATTTTTTGTATCCCCATACAGCTGCATAGAAAGCACTTACTAAAATGTCTAAAGTCAAGCTATCTTCATTAGGTGGAAAGGAAAAAGGCAAAATGATAATGCTAAATAAATAAAAAAAAAAAATCTCCCAAATGACTTCACACTCATTATGAAAGGTATTTAAAAGATGACTTCAGGTAGCCATTTTTACTTGAATTACTGTCATTTATTTTGTTCCAGAAAGAGAGTGTAGCCTTCATCATGTAACCTCCCTGAAACCCCCCAGTTACCATTCAGCATCTTGCCACCAGTTACCGTTCAGCATCCTCATTTCTACTGTTTGCCTCCGCAGACGTCAATCCTAAGGAACTTCAGCAATTAAAAAGATTGAGCATGAAGACTCTAGAATTTGTGAGGCTTTTTCTCACAGCTTTGTGACAAGCTATATCTTCCTTACAAAGCAAAAATTCTACCTGGTGTAGTAACATTACACTCTGTTTTGTGTTTCTACGACAATATTTTTTACAATTTCTTTCTCTTACAACTTAACGTAGGCCCACAAAAATCTCAAACCATCTGGAGACTGACATCTCCTAATTTCAGTCAGACATTATAATTCTAAAGGAAGACAAAAGATATTTGGCTGCTATAATTATACAGAAGGAAAAAAATAAAAAGGTGTAACATCAGAGAATGAACTGAGTAGAGAAAAGATGAGATTCTCACCACAACAGAAAAACCCAGCCTGACTCTTTGAGTTTCAATGCTGAACAGGCTGCCCTTACCTTTCGTTTGCTGTCCACATTCCTAAATATTTCTCAAGGCAGGTAATGAAAGCCATGATTAGATTAATCAAACAAACGAGATTAAAATCAGATACTCAGTGTCACATTAGTTCAGACTTTTTTCCTCACTGTGAAGTCTTCTTGGGTGTCTCTAAAGAAGCCAAGAATCTGTCTAACTGTGCCGTGGAGAAGCAACTAATAAGATGCAAGGAGACAGTATTTTGTTGCTTCATTCACAGTGAGTGCTATGCAAAGTACACAGCTGTGCTCAGAACCCAGCCTAGGATGCACTCATGCCAGATCCTTTGCAGACTGCTAAAGTCAGGGCTCCCCATTGCTCCTCCCTTCCTTGCCCTTTGCCCCTTAGAGGCTGTGTGGTTACCAATTCCAGACAGGGGTGGACCCCATGCCTGTCCTGCCCACAACTTCATGGCCACCTGGAGAGCTGAGGCAAGAATTTAAGCCCATGAGGGCTAAAGAAAGCTGAGGTCTTCCAACTGAAACAGAAACCTCCCTTATCTCACCCAATGTGACTGTGGCTCTCATTCTTTTCTGCCAAACGGCACTTAATCTGTGGTAGGAATAGTAGGGCTATAGACAAGCCAGGATGCATTTTTGACTATGACTTGTGGGCAGTTCTGAACTCATACTAAGTTCTTTCTGGAACTTCCACCTCACAATTTTAAATCTCATGCATATTGGCTTGAATGGAATGGACCCTGTCCCCAAATATGAAGTATATTCACAGGTCTAAAATGAGGAACATGCAGTAATACCCTACCTCACTGTCAATAAAAATAAAAACCCATTAAAGAAAGAATGTATTTTTATACTTGATATTTCTCTGTTCCCTTTTTTTCAGCATTATATTGTTAGTAGAAATTTATATGTGAAAAAACAGGCTTTGAGAAGCATTTGAAAAATGGTTAACACAATTCTGTCTTAGGTCTTCTTTCAGAACCTAAAGCAAACATGTATTAACAAAGCCCAGCTCCAAACATGTCCAGGTACCACAAAGACATGAAGTAAAGGAACACCACATGATACCTGCTGCTTAACCAAAATCCCAATATATAGGTCAGCAGTTTTGGCACCACCAGCACCTACACTGCAGTAAACCACTGTGCTGTGCCAGTGCTAAAAGCATTTCTTATTGATTGTTTCTTCTAAGAAAAGGATGTGAAAGTAGTAAGACAAATTTAGGCAACAGAAAGCTGAAGGAGATAGTTTGACCAAAAAAAAAAAAAAAGAATTCACAGTGGAACACCAACAAAGTGAAAACACAAAGTGCATAATACATCACCAGTCTGGAAACAAACAAGGAGGCTTTCCACTGTTTTTTCAAGTTTTCAGGTGACCACAACTAATTGCCAAAAAAAGAAGTCATAAATCTTCTGTGAAGCAAATACAGTAATACACAAAAACAATGTGTGCCCCATTCTTCCCTCGCTTGCATGCTTACTGCTCCTGCTGATTTCTGTGAGTGGTGAGTATATGTATGGGAGAATATTTGGTCCGTGCTGCTCATAAGAGAAGACAGGATGACAGAATTGCTGAACTGAGACCTAGTATGGCCTGTTAATCTGATTCTAAATCCAGTGTGAATAAAGCACTTGAATTGCTGAAGCCTCACCTAGACACATCAACCTTCGCTTTTCCCTCCCCCCCCCAACAAGGATGTGGATGTTGTTATACGTGTTAGTGTTAGAGGGGTTGTTATACATGTTAGTGTTAGAGAGTCCTACAGCATTAAAAAGCTAATTTTGTGTTAGCAAATGGTGTTGGATTTACAGCTCTGGAGGATAAAATGCTTTAAAATGGGTAAATAATTTGATGCTTATACAGTGACTTTCGTCCTGAAGATTTGCTACAACGTGCTTATCAAACTGTACACATTTGGTGGCACTGAAATACAGCCAATTTGGTGTGCAGCCCAGAGCCCAACAAAGCAAGATGAGAAGGAAGGTGTTTAACTAGGTGCACCAGGGAAAACCTACTGTTAAAAGCTTTTTTTTTGGAAATGTAGTGTCCATATTGACCAAAGGGAACTGTGGATTTCAAAATTTCAACCCCAAGTCTGTCATAAAGACGACTACGAAACAGGTTTGCATTTTCCCTCCCTCATTCAGACAGATACAACCATCTAAATACAATGACACTCTTTTCTACCTTTAGGTGTGGACCATTAAGACCTCAATTTACACTAAGATGGTGTGCAAACTGCAGAACAGCCTTTACATGCCTTGTTGCTGCCAATCAGCTCACATTTGTTCAGCAGTATAAAAGATCTCAGATTTTAAGTTGGTATTTCTACTAGGTACAGGTCATTTCTGTTCTGTATCCCACTTGATACGCAATTTCTCAGCCAAGATTACAAGCAAAAAAAGGTGGAAAACAAGAGTGAGTTTTGTGACTCTGGTCCTGAACTAGCAAAATTCGAAAGATCAAATAAGCTAATTTCATATTAATACAAAAGATCAACTTAATTTGACTCACCCTGAACCTGCTGAGATCCCTCCGAAGTTCGCAATAGTCTGTACTTGCACAGAAATATGAACGTACACATATGCACATATAAATACATATACACACATATTTAACATGCTTACTTAGATTTTCAAGAAAGCAGGAACATACAGATAACACAAAGTAGGAGTAAGTCATGGACTGCCACAAGTGTGATAAGAACAATGCATAATCTAACAGGACCAGGCTGCAGTCTGTCAGAATCATCCAAGATAAAGAATATAGAAACAAGGAGTGAAATTATTTAGATGGTTGTTTACAATGTGTAGGACCTAGGACTGAATGATTCCTGCTCCTAGACAGCTCTCATGCTGTTTTTTTTGTTTGTTTGTTTATTTTTTCATTAATTTGGACAACTTAATGAACTTGGTATTAAACTCACACTTTCAAAATGGAAACTATAACTGCAGTGGTTTGCATTAGCATTTATCTAGGTTTTTTGCTGAAAAACTGAACTATAGTACTGATAAATTTTAAAGAAGAAGAAAAGAGTTTGAGGTTGAAGTAGGCTCATAAGCCTTTTTGGCAATATTCATTTGAAGAAAGTCTCCTAGTCCACATACCTCTGATTTGCTTTTGAAATATCCCACCTTTTGTTTCACTCCATTTGAATCTCTGTGATAAGTGTATGAAAGTTTCTCTTTTTGCTTATGGAGAAATCACAAAGCAGGCCTCTGAGTAAGGTCACACACTTTTTTCCCCTCAGTCTTCCTTCCATGACCAATAGATACTTAAGTGCGCCATGAATGTCAATATAAATAAGATCACTTGTCACTGCCAAATGCACACAGAGCAAAGATTTGACATACTACACACTAGTTACAACCTCTACTGAGAGGAATTTGTTGGGGGGGTCGAGGATTTACATTCATGACCTTTCCTAGCATCTGAAAGCAAACCTCTGCAGGTGTCAGTTCTTTAACATCTTGGATAATGATAAGAGAAATCATCTAGGAATAGAGCCTTAGACTATCAAAAGTTATTTATAGCAATTTGATTAACCAGTGAGGCTTCAGAGACACGACTTTACCTCCCTCCAATAAACCTCCCAGTCATTCATTAAAATTAATACACATTAAAAAATCCATTTAAATTACAAGGTTGTATTTGAGATATTAAGAATGAATCCAATCGCATATTTTACAAGTAAAAGATATTAAAGTGGCTTTCAGGAGCTCAAGCAAGATAGTAGCTATCTAGTATTACCAAGAATATTCTGTTTTTATTTGCAAACTTATTTATGTTTTACAAGCTAAAGTGTTATTACTTGGCAGCTGACTATTTGACGTTCACACAAAATATGCTCAGCTTGAAAATTTTCTTAGCTCCTGAAAACAGTGAGGTCCAGCCATACTCGTCTCCAGAAATATGTTGTCCTAATACGAAAGCACACACAAACAGGTTATCAAGTCTACTCATCAGTAATGTAGTGGTTGATGAAACATCTGTGATCACAATACACTCTAGAAATCTTCTGATGGAGCCTTAGTTATAAGTAAAAAACACTCAAACTGAATTCTGCTTAGAAGCTTCAGCACGTACATCCTGCGGAATGCATCATCACCAGCGTTTTCAGACTGTCACAGTCAAGAGAGGATTTTCAAGGGAAAATCAGCATGTCAGCTGCTGACCTCTGAAAAACTTGGTCATCAGTGTCACCATGGGCCATACTTTTGATAAACTTAAAACAGGAATTTAACTTTTTCAGTCTCTGTGACCCACAAATGGACATTGAGAGCCTATAAATGTGACCCAGAACTCTTTTGAATGCTTCATTTCAAATGTCAATGAAAATAATCTTTCAGCCAGAGTGGCATCAAAAACAGAAAATATTTTCACAAATACCTGTTTGAATCTTGAAATACACTAAACTCCCCTGTATTCTTTTGCTTCTCTCAAATATTTAAGACTACCAGCATGACCAGGAAGGATCCTCATAATCTGGGATTTTTTTGTTTCAGTCACACACTGTGTGATTGGAGAGTCGCATCAAGCACTCCAGAAATTGTCAGTCAACCAGATACATAAAATGGAGAGCACATTATTTCAGCTCTTAGAGACAATGTATAGATCACTTGATTAGGGTCTTTGATCTCCAGATTTGAGGATTGGATGGAATTGGTCATGTCAGAGTCTGTCTCCGAAGTCCAACTTTCAACAGCATGATGAGGACAGCACACTTGCAGGCAAACATGGAGGCAATTATGGCACTGGCAATGCCTTTGTTCTCTTCTTTACCTCTGTGGCACACTAGTTGGGGTTTTTTGTTTGTGTGTTTGTTTTGGTGGGGTTTTTTGTTTGATTTGGTTTTGTTTTTGTTTTTGCTTTAATTTCGATCTTCAATCCCTTAAGTGTTGAAATTGATGTAAGATATTGGAAAATGCTTTGTGGCCAGTTTTGTATGGGGCAGATGTTTTGTAGACCACCATGATCCCTGTAGCTGCTTGATGCCTGTCTGTTGTTCTAGAGTACTGAACGTAAAGACCTACTTAGCGATCTCCTACGGCCTTCTATTCCTACCAATTTTCATATTAATTTTATAACTATTGTTCAAATGCATTCTTAAATGTTAACATTTCTTCCATGAACACCATAGCCTATGAAATATAATTCTATTCTAGTGATATTGTTTTGATTAGTAGGTTTAAAAGGAGGATGAAATCTTTTTACATCAATTTGAAATAATTGTGCTTGTTCAAGAAACCAGTTTGTATCAAACAAAACTTGCCTACTTGGGAATTGAACATGTATATAGTTTAGATTTTTGAGAATAATGATCATTTAAAAAGTGCATTTTGAAAATGTTTCCTTTATTACATGTAAGCTATCCACTATCTCAATGAATTCATTTGGATTAAAAATTCATTAAAAATTTGTAAATAGTTTTGGTCAGGTTGTGTTTATTCTTCAAAAGAAACAAAGTTTTCAGTAGAAATAAAGTGCTCCAATACACCACTCTCTTCATGTTTTCATATGTAGTAACTACACCACCACCTGATAAGTTTCATGAACCTATTTCAAGCAATTAGCTCTCTAGCTATTCTTTCAGTCAGTCAGTGCCAGAGTTCATGACAGCAGCATAGATGGCAATACTAAGCAAAATTAACAAAGATGTACTTTGATCTTCTGCATTGTTATTCAAAAATGTAAATGTCCAATTTGCACAAAGAATATAAGCAGCAATAGATTATAATTAATTTTGCCTCAAACTGTTCACCTTTTATTCAAATGTAATGACAACTAATTTGACATTAACGCAGCATAAACACTTTCCTTTTGGATAGCACCATATGGATTTTGTATTCTCAGAAGACAAGGCAATGGCTAGAAGTGTATCTCCAAGGTCACATGTACTTTCATAAACATTACATTGTACTGTTTCAGGGGAATGAATACAAGAGCCCAGCTAATTAAATAAAACAAATCCATAAATGAAACATTAAGTCCACACAAGTGGATCAACTTTATCAGATGCTGAGTAATTTTCATTATCAACAACATGATCAGTTTCAAAAATCATATCAATTTGCAACTAAAATTTTAAAACGATAATTCAGAAGACTATAGCAAGGATTTTCTCTTCACTGTTGATTTGCTTTTGCCTTATATCAAGAAAACTATTTAGCACTTTAATAAACTACTATATATTAGATCGTGCACCATCAAAAGAGCTCTCTAGATGGCAGAAATCACCCCTCAAACCCATTTCACCAAAATATAGACACCAACTTGGAGAAGAAAGGACAGAGAATATCTGGAGTCACTTGTTTTCTTGTTTTGTGTTCCTCCTCCCAGAACTCCAATTTTAGTAAAAATTACAACAGGAACAACATTCAGAGGAGAATTTGAGTATCATAAGAGACAAATTATTTGAATCAAAAGCAGAAGTAATAGAAATGACAATGAACATAAGATCAACTAATGACTAATGAAATTTCTCTGACAAATCCAAAATCTAAAATAGAAGATGATAAAATTAGGTGGATTAGTAAATTATAAGTTATCAATGTAATGTGGGCACAAAGATTGGAACTTAAACCCTACTGTAGCTCTGGTAAAGGAAATATTAAAGGCAGTCTGCAAGGCACTGGCTGGACTAAACTATGAATATTGCATTCAGTCCTGGTCAATCATTCCCACAAAAGTCAAACTGAAAGTTACTCCTACTTTTGTTATATATAAAATTGAGAGAGGGGGGGAGAGAGAGAGAGAGAGAATGATATGGTCAAGTACTATGTTTACAGGTAACTGTCAAATGCTTTTTACAGAATTTTGCAAAGCTAACTTTTTTTTTTAATTATACTGATTTTTTTTCTCGCTGGTCTACTTCCTGCTGTGAATTACCTCAACTCATTGTGGTTCTGTAATTTTTGGGAGATATTTGATCCTCTGTCTACCAGGACAAAACAGATTTCCCTATTAAAGAAAACCTCTTCTAAAGGAAATTTGTGGACAGAATCTGATACCAGACAAATTAGGTACATCTAAATTACAGGTGTGGAGCAGAGTAAAAAAATCTTCCTGTATTAGAACATCACTCAGCATTGATATACAGTTAAAGTGCTTTGTCACAAGTAGAATCAGACAGACAATGAAACATCTACTTTCACATCTATTTATGAATGCTTTCCAATGCTGACTCAGAAAATATACCTCCCACAACTTAAACATTTGTTTTAAGTTAGAAGAGGGAATTCTAGTCTTTACAGCTCTGAAGAACTTACACTATGATACAGAAAAGAACATTAAGAGTACTTCCACCAGGATATCTAGTCTCTTAAGTCAAAGGAGCACAACTTGCCATGGAAACTTATCTGGTATATAAAGGTCAAGAAAAGCAAACCCTGTTTCTCCACAAATTCTTTGCTCAATCAATTAAAAAAAAAAAAAAAAGACAGAAACCCCAATGATTCCCACCAGGGCAGCTGTGAAGCTCAAAAAATCATCCCCTGGGCAGGTTCAGCCCCTCAAGTAAAGATAAAAGAATATTATCCCCATGGTTAAAGATTTGTTAATAGAGACATTATTCCTGCTTTTTGCAACTACAGCTGTTTTCAACCTCTTATTCTGCTTATTTGAAGAAAGACCACTATCTTCAAACCTAGTAGAATTGGAAAATAAAGGCTCTGGAAAGATGATCAACAGTATCAACCTGCACAGATGTCAGTGCAAGTATCTCTTCCTGTCAGAGACATCTCCTTGGTGTGAATACTCTTAACTGTCCTCAAAGACACTGACTGGAATCCTTCAATGAAACAAATCATCTCATGATGCTATGTGCTGCCAAACACAGGAATATCATGGGCAGTGTTATGTTGTACTGTTCAAGAAAAATGTTGCAAAGGCCTATGTATAAAAAATAAAAAAAGAAATTAAATCTTCACATCAAAAACCATAAAATATCAGATCAAGAATAAATTCCAAACAACTCACAGAGCAAAAAACCCCAAAAACTCTGATAGGACACATGAATAAAGCATGATCCATAGAGGGGTAATTGCAACCAGCATTTACTGTCTTTTGTCTTAAGGAAGGTTACTCAGTTGAGGAGAAAGCCATAAACTTCTAATGTGTACATAGGAGAAGTAGAACTCCCTTTAAAATTCATATTCAGGAAAAATATCCACGACTGAAAAGAACACTGAACACCTTGGTACAACTATCTTATTGAGAATTACACTGAGATTTCCAGTGGTAGCTAATGACATTGAAATATTTAAGAACTCTAATCCTGTGAGATTTGAAGGAACAGCTAAAATGCATTCATTAAACAAATCACTGATGGTGGATAGACACCATGGGGAAAAATAAACCTGATACAAATGAACTTGCTCCCCAGATTAAATATGCATATGCCTATGAGATTCTGCCTCTGCCCAATGCTACTTTCAAAATGTGAATTATGCCCGGGAAAAGGTGGAACAATCACCATAAATACACATACCTGAAAAGATTTCATCCAAGAAACGAATGAGGACAGTTACATACTTAGATCTTTGGTAATATGTACTGCTTTTTTTGAAAACTGTGTCATGCCATAGAAGGAAATGATCATAGATAAGATGTTTATATGCTCAAGTTACCATTCATCGCTGTCCTGATCTAAATATTGTATGTGCCAAAGAGAATCCACCCCTTATCCACATATCTCTGTAGATACAATCTGGTTTAGTGTACCAAGAATAAATCTGTCCTTCATCTTGTGCTGACACTTCACTGCATGGACTTTTATGGTAAAATGTAGAAAAAGTGGAATACAGCATAATACAGATAAACTATGCAAAACCGGGAATTGGCCTGTCAGAAAAATAAGAAAACTTGCATTCTGTGGGCAATCATAATATTTTCTAAAGCCAAAATTTAATCAGAGCTTAATCTGTCTGGTAGGACTGGCAAAAAAGACAAAGAAAGTGGTGGTGCAGGAGGGATGCACAGGGTGCATCTACATATCCCACTTAGTGCAATAGCACCATCCTGTTCACTTGCTCAGTGACAGAAATGCACTGCATTATATCTGGATTTCAGTCCTGTGGTATGAACTTTAATGCATCTTGAAATGCACTCAAAATGTTTTTTCCTGAGGTGGAACCAAGGCTGAGGTAATATGCCAGGGCAGAGTGCCTCCCACATGCTAGGACACAAGATGATGCCTTCCTCTGGAGAAAAACACATCCTCTCAGAGGTTTTCCAGCAGTGTACTCAATCCATATGCATGAATTTCTTTTAGTAACAGCAAGTGCAATGGAGACAGTCATCTGGGAGGGCTGTCTAAAACCTACTTTGTGTCATCTACTGGATACAGATTCATCTTCTGAACCTAAGACTAGCAACCAGCATCACATTCATTGCCAGCAAACAGAAAATACAGATATATGGTCCTGGAACTGTATCAGAACATGATAAATCAACATATTCCTTTTTTCTTCAGGCTGTGCCAGCCACTATTAGAGACACAATGTAAAGATGGCGCCATGATGGGATATAGGACATGCAGGGCTGCATCAAGCAGCAAGAGGGACATTACATAATTTATGGCAATAATTTCCTAAAGGCAAACATTATTTTTGTTAATGGTTATTTTGATCACTAAACATAACTGCTCTGAGATTTGGTGCTGTGATAAATCAGATCTTGTGACAATGGTTTAATTATCACTACTCTTTGTAAGTGACAGGTGATCAGTTTCATTAACTCCTCTTCATTTGCACTTGTACTCTTCATCCAGGTATCCTTGACTGATTTGTCTTTCTCATCTCATCACAAATCCCAGTTTACTGACTTGATTTCTAGTTTATAGGATTTTCTGTCACACAGTTCTCTTTATGAAACTGATCCAGCCAGTAGACTTTCTCAGTGGTCATGCAACTCTAAACAATTCTCTGTAAGACCTAGTTTAAAGTGCCTATTAAAAAAATAAAATGAAATTTACCAAAGTCTGGTGGTGCTGCACTCTGCCTCCAAAAGATAGATTTTACTTTAAAGTTGAACACTTCCTGATAAACCTGCCAGGTCTTTCTTTACTGTCTTGGGTAATAACCTAGCCTATATACCAAACTTTCAATCTAAATAGAACACTCTCCCTCTCTATCAGATTCCTGCTCCTTTTTTCTTTTACCTGCTTTGTTTTGGCTTTTGAGTGCAAATCTATACTATTTTCCTATGATATGCATCCTTTTCTTCAACTACAGTCTTTCATTCATCATCCTATGAAGTATATGAATTTTTTATAATTCATGTAGCTCAAATTACTGGAAAATCTACTGTTCATCTTGAAAGATCTCTAAATATTTCCAGCACCTTTTTCATTTCTCTCTCTGTGTTGAATAAATGAGGTGGTATTGTGCATCCTCACTTTACCCTTTTACTGTTAGCAACCCCTTTATTAATATTGCCTTTATTAATATTCACTTCTTAGATAACTTAAACTAAGTTTCTGTGATTCTTGAAGGACTCATTTTAAGCCTTAAGTACTTTTATTAATCTGTATATAGAGAAATCTTCTGGATAAGACATGGTCTTTTCTTCTTTTTTTAAATGCTGATTTCTTCCTCATAACTACGCATCTCTTTTAAAATTTTAAACACATTCTTATTTTTGTTGTAAAAAAATAATGTAGTCAAAGAAGGTCTGAGTGGAAGGAGAACGAGTATTTAGATTAGCAGCAAGAAAAAGATTCAATTATTATGGATGAAGGATTCCATGACACAAGGACATATAGGTGATGTAGCAAAAAATGTTGACTGTGCAACTGGTTATAACTCTAAAGAATGCTGAGAGTTACAAACAATCAGAAAACCTTGTACAGGCACTTTGAAGGGCTTAATCCTACTATCATATATATGGGTGACCATCAATGACTTCACAAAATCAGCTGAAGATGCAGAGCTTTCGAACGCATTTTTTATTCAGAGCAGGTGGAACTATCAATATTGGAAAAGGTTTTAGAATGTATTTAAAACTTGTCACCACAGGTAGATTCAGGTACCTTACAGTTTGAACTTTCAGTGATGTAGGAAAAGACCCAATCTGTTTAGTTAAGTACATGGACAAGATAGAGATTTTTTTTGAAGTCATTAAGATGTTAATGAAGACAGACAGAAACAGCAATTCACATGAATAAACCAATGCTGAACCCTGAGAGAGAGGTTTTTCTCTACTCTGAAACCTTTGATATCTGATTACATTTGCTTTTCATTTCCTTTTCAGCTGCAAACTTTGGAACTTCCTGTGCTAATCCATCCAGCTCTGGACACTACTACACCTTTTTAAAAAAAGCCTTTCAAAACCAACATCAGGATCAGCATCAGCATAAATCGAGTTTTAAATAACTCTTCTTCTTCTATGCTTGAGAAGAATCTCTCAGAAGATTTTTCTTTACTAAATGTTAAAGGTAGAAAATACATCAGGGATTGAATATACCAGCCATCCCCATGAGAAACACAACCTGGACTGTAGACACTGGACTGTAACATTTGATCCAGGATATGACACTACATGAAGATAATTAGTTTGATTTGCTTGATAGGTTAGTGGTTTCCTCCTTGAAGTGAAAGCATGTGCTGGTTTTTAGCTGGGTTATAGGCTGTCCTGCATGGAAGAGATATACCAAAACCAGAATTTATTATTAGCTTTAGTGTCCATAACTATTTAACGTAATGTGGGTGTATTAGATGGCACCATTGCCTTGCATCCTAATGGCCTACCTCTGGTCAAACACCTATGTTTGTGTGCAAATAAAATATTAATGCTTTATAACATTAAAAAAAAGGACCATGTGAAGCTAGTATCATCACTTATCTGCTGGAAAGCTGACCTGAAAGATCACACACTTTAGCATCCTTCTGACAGGGTAGCTACACTGATGTAACCAGACAGCTAGTGTCAGAAAAGGGAAAAGATCACCATCAACACATTAAATTTTTCATAACTTTGCTTAAATCTCCCACAGGAATCAATAAGTTGAGGGGGGTGGGGAAGAAGGCTTGGTTTGGTTTTTTTTAATTGCTATGTTCAGTATTTTTCCCACTGTTCTTGATTTAGGCTGGTTTTGAATAGAATGCAAATAAAGCAACATTCAAGTTTAAATCATAGTAGTGCTTTTCAATACAGAGTAGCTGAGATGGTTTTAGACAAAAATCAGCAAGAATAGAAAGTGCTAAATGTGTTTCTGCCTAGTGACTTTCCATGGCACAATTATTTTGGTCTTTTCTTAAAAATCTGAAATATGGGGGCTTTTGCTAGCTGCCTAATGCTATACATCTTTAGAAAGTTTAATTCCTTCCAAAATACATATACCATTTCCCAGCTTCAAGTGTCTCTGAATTGCTACAAGAAGACATCATTTCAAAAGGTGACAGAAAGTCTTTGCTAACAGAACTATAGCTCTCTTTCCTTTGTGGTATTATTCAGCTCTCTCAATGGTTTGCAGTTGGAGAGAGCTAAAGAGAACCCTATGACCCCGTGCATGTCTGTAGGTTTGGACCGGGACACGCTGCTGCTATTAGAGCTCATTGTGTGGGAGGTGAAATTTTCTGTATGCAAGTAAAATGTATGGTTCTTTCCGGCTTTCCTTTCTGAAGCTTGCATTGAAGCTACATTTTCCCAGTTTTAACTCAATTACCATTCAGCAAATGCAATCTTACTAGTTTTGCAGCATGTGGGAGTCAGCATGTGTACCTTATCTTGTCTTTCCATCGCATACAAGGAGAATATTTTTAGCCTTCAGCACCTAATTAAAAAAGGTGAAGCTGTCATCTTCTTCCACGCCTGTGCTAGTTGACACGGAGCATTGCAAATGACTCTCTGCTGGGCAGAGGGAAGGTGAGCTTTGTCTAGCTTTGTGCTTCAATTACAGTCCCATGCTGGCAGGCAATTTATTCCCGTTGCCAAAGCCCTTGTTTTCCTACATCCAGTCCCTGGTTACAGAGATCATAAGCTCTGCTGATCTTTGGCTACGAGCAACATAAAGGAGAATCTTGCCTTTGCTAGAATGAAAGAGGAATTAATGGTTGGACCTCGGAGGGATGGAAGGGGACTATGGTTACTACCCTGATCTCCACAGAATTTAAGAGATGGTTTGAACTCTCATGCTGCTGCAAAGCCACCTCAAAGTGTTGGGATTAACCAAGAGTGCTTTTGTTCCATAAAGAAGCAGCATAGGTTTAGATTAATTTCCACTTCCAATTGCATGTTTAGAGCTTTTGCTTGATAATTTCTATAATCTGTACTATGCAGCTTTGTCCCTATACTTGTCTTTTTTTATTATTGTTATTTTATCTCACACTTTCTTAATATACCCAAATATTTTAAATAATGGAAATAGTAGATTAATAATAATTTCTTTTATTCCGGTATTTTGGAAATTATTTGAAATACTTTTGATCTAAACTTAAGAATAGAAAATTGTACTACACTGACTTTAAGAATGGGATTAGATTTGCTTTGTTAACAGCAACATAGGAATAACATGCTAAAAAATGTAGATTTTATTAGCCCAGTATATTGTAATTTCAAAGTGCTTTCTGCAGAACTGCTTTAAAGGAGTTGCTCATCAGCACCATGTTGCTACACAACCTGAAGTATATCATTTGCTTGCTTTAGAAAAAGTGCCCTTGTTCTTCTGGGTCAAGGAGGTATAATACCAATTAAAGTACTAAGAGAAGCCAACATAGTCTATTAGACAGCTGCATTTATCTTTAAAAAGCAAGAAGAAAATAATACATTAAAAGAACCACAGAATCAAGTGGTAAAAAAGAAAAAAAAAATCCTAAGCAAGAGAAGAAATATAATCTGCTTTTTTTTTTTTTTTTACATTTATTTTTAAGACCCTTTAATACTACTGGGAATTATATGCAAGTGCATTAAAAAAGAAAAAAAAAAGAAAAAAAAAAAGACGAGTGGCCATATTTTAAAACAGATGGAAGCAAATGGAATAGAAAAGGCAAGTTGTGGTGAGAAAGAGCCACACAAATAAGAGAGGTAAGTAATTAACAACTAAATGTTAATAAGTAACTGGAGTGATATTACAGCAGTAGTGGCACTTGGGAACCACAGCTAAAAGAACAATTAGATTTCTGCTGTTAACAATAAAAATACAGGTAAGTGTGAAAGACACAGTCTACAGGTAAGGATGGGGTTCTTCAAACAGTTGCCTTACTGAGAGCTGAAATACAGGAGAGAAGCCTGATTCCTAAGAGCACCTCCATTAATGAAAATACACTGCCCTTAACCCCTACATGTCAGTAATTTACACTACAAGTGAGATTCATCAGGAAAGAGAGATTAAAAAACAAAGAGATTGATCTTAAATTCAGCTCTCCTACAGAGGCATCTCTTCTAATCCCGACCTCTGGACTCCCTCTGCAGCCAAACAGGAGAAACAGGAACCTCTGTGGGGAAATCAGTTCAATCCAAATAACTGATGTCTGAAACATGAAGTTGAATTGCCCTGTGGAAGCTCTGGTTTTCTTGACAATAAGTTGCTGCCTAGAGGACTAGGTTGGGGTACTTGTTAAAGGTCAGGTGAGTGAATCCTATCTGGAACATTTTCAGAGAAGACACAGGGCAGTGATTGTTGTTTCATATGATCCTGAAATATGTTTGCTGAATTACCTTGAAAGAATCAAGGACTTAGACTTGAACATTAACAAAACAAAGCCAGACATAAAATCTAAAAAGTGTTGCTTTTCATATTAGCAAAAAGAAGCTGGCACAATGCAGAGAGCAGCAATAGAGCAGGACAGATGAACAAAGAAACTAATCCTTTTATTGGCATCAGAAATTCAGTGATCACTACTTCCACTGCATAATACTTTTCTTATAAAACCTGCCTGAAACTTGTATTGAAAATTATTGTCTCTCAAATTAACAAACAAGTCCTTTCACTACTCTGAATATAAAGAAATTATTGTTTTCCTAAAATAGGATCCCACTGTACTAGTTTTTTTATTTTTTTATTTTTTTGTTTATTATACTTGGCAGAAGTATTTAAGTTGATGCTAGGTAAACTGTGTCAAGCTAACAGTAAAAGAAGATTCAAGTAGATGTCACATCAGCCAACAGCCCAATCTGGCCAGCAGTAGCAAGGATTTTTCCAAAAACTAACTCATTCAATTTATTTTTGTACATATCCATGGCTTTTGCTCAGGATGTGCACTAAGCACTCTGAATTGGTAGTTGCAGAGATGGTGTCTGCTTGAGGCTCACAAAGTGCTTGGTCAAATGAGACAGAGACAGGAGACTCTCAGCAAATGTCCTACAAGCACCCTAACTTCCCAAGTCAAGAAAGGAGCACTTTGCTTCCCAGAGGGAAAGGGATATTGGAAGAGTGCAGTGACCGCAGGAGCTGCCAAGCCAGCTGTTGGGTGGGTATCTATCCCCAGACTCTCTAGGTTCTTATCACCTTCAGCAGAAATGTGTAACAGATTGTTAAGGAGTATTACAGCACAAACTCAATACAAATAACTATAAAATTGCTCCTCCTCAGTAAACCATTTGTGACAATTCAGACATGGGCATCCCTGGTGCTAATCTCATTCACAAGATGTAATGGGCAAGAAACAAAACAAAAAACCTGGTCTCCTTCCCTAAAGAAAAAAAAAAAACCCACCCCAAACACTTAAAGTTGCTGTAGCTGCTTCATTCTGCAGTCATTGCAGCAAAAAGGAACATAACTCTGCTTAGCTCACTGGAAGCAAAAAATCAAACCATGAGTTTTTTCCAAACACTCCTTTTAAGTAAGTACCGAGAAGGAAAGAAATTTTTGTATTTTAAGTGTAGTCTGCATGGTTATTTCTGAAAGGATTTTGAAAATTACTTGCAGTTTCCATTAGTTCAGGTTTGTAGGATCTGAAAGCATTTATAGGAACTATATTTAAGTTGAATTTGCAGTGCACTACTAGAACCCTAAGAAGTCAGAACACCCGAAAGAACATTATTGCTTTATTCAGCTTTTCAAGATCCATTTTTCTTTTTAATTTTTGGGGTTTTTTTACATATTGACAGTTTAAATTGTTCGTAAATGGCTTTCTGTACTACTTTGGAATGGGAGAACCATGTATGTCATTCCTTTTATTTTTATTTGTAACTATACTTCAAAACATTCATCTGCTTTCAAGTATGGTCCCAGAGATCATCTCTCACTCAGTCTTGAATATTTGCATTTAGGACCTATTAAGGTACACAAAATTCATGTAACTCCTCTTTATGATATAAATTATGACACAGCTTGAAGCAGAATAGAGATTATGATGAATACAGATTTTTAAAAAAACAAGTTTAGGGCTTTTCAGGAAATACCTGTGTTCTTTCTATTTATGTGATTCTAGACCACTTTTAAGGTTCAACTTTCAATTAGACAGGTCATAATCATTTCTACATGATGTATTCCTTTCCTGTTCAGAAAATAAGAGATGTGTAAAAACAAAAGTTGTTTTGTTCAGAGGTTTATCTTTCACTAGAAGTGCCTGCTTCACTACTATTTGCAGAACACTGATATGCATTTTATTTCTATTGCAGTTCATCTGCTTATTTAAATATTTATTTAAGGGAACTGTACTTCTTTCACAATAATCAGATATAAGACATATTAAATGTTATGAATATTCATAGGTTTTCAACCCCACTATAAATAGCAATACAGCTATGAAGGAAAGGAGATCTTAAATATAGATTATAAAGAAGAATATATGCATGCCTCATTAGTTAATTTGGATTTGCATTTACACTCATTTAGCATGACCCATATAAATACTAACTCAAAAACCTGGTATCATCAAAAAAAAGAGGAACCTGTCCACCTGAGCTCTTAATCAGTGGAACAGGCCACATTATAAAAGGAAAAATATCTGTAGAATGGGTATCTTGTATCACATCCTAATGAAGGCCTAGTACAACACATTCAGCACAAAAACTATTTTATATATCCTTGTTTAATACAGTACTATGATCACTAGTGGGAAAAATTTCTTGCACTGTTGAAAACTTTAATCCTTTACTTAAATGAGTTAATTCTTTTTATGATTTCATTACCACTACTAAAACTGCAAAACAGCATTACAAATTCTTCTCAGAGACTACTACAAATAAAACACAGTGAGCTTGAGGAGGTGCAGGTTTTATTCCAATGGGTTTCGCCCTTAGCATCCATGTGCAGTCTCGCCACTATGGCTGCCTTAAGACTGATTTCTCTACTGGTTTGACTGTGACTTCTTTGTACTCAGAATTTGTCATAAACAGGCAAAACAAATTAGGCATTACCAGTTCTCTGAAATAATCTAGTTATGAGAAAATTATTGCCTATTTCTCCACTTCAATTTTTTCATGAAAACATGGCCTAGAAGTTGAAACAGCTTTGCTACTGAGATACCATGAATTTGGTGATTTTTCCTTCCTTCTATTTATTATGTATTTGAGCAGCATATGAGGCTAGGGTCAGGGAAAAATTTAAATCTCATATAGGCGAGTTATCTCAAATAATAGCAGTCTTGGCAACATATTTTTCATTCTTTGCTGTAATAAGCAACCATGCTCTGCAAAATATCTGTTTTGCTTGTCATCTGCTAAAACACAACATCAGCCTTAAAAACCAGGCTGAAAATATACTGGAAGTTATTAAAACCAGAAATACCTTTGGTGTATTATACCTCAGAAATGTTTTAACTTTCTTTTCATGTTTTTTTTTAAACCATCTTTAGTAAAGCATACAGAACACACTCTGATATTAGTTCAAAGCTTCATCTCCTTCCAAAACTTCTGTTGATTAGATGAAACCTCAGAAAGTTCTTTATCACATTCAGTTTCTGTGGGCACCATAGAGATGTACATACTTCATTAACTCTAAGCCTGCAGGTCCTGCATTATGTTTAGAGGCTTATCTCTAAGTAATGTAGGTGTTTGCTTTTTATAATTGCCATTAATGTTAGTGAAAATAATCACATATTTTATGCAAATCTCAAAGCAACAGGTACATGACTTCTGTGTTTCTATGAAAATGGTGATAGGAATTTTCTAGAATAGTATCTGTGAATTCAGTGATTTTCCTAAGAGTATGCTGCAAAAAACGAATATAACTTTTTATTTCTAGAAAACAGGAACAATGTTTTTGAAAATGTGTACCCAATTCAACACTATACACTGTTCTTAACTGTATAAAGTGCCTTTCATAAATGTGCTCTAGTTACTTCTGCAAAAGAATTTAATGTCAGAAATGCCATAGCAACAATGATGCAGACCATTTTAGGACATGGTGGGTCTTGAGAAGCATGCTTCAGAACCTATTCAAAATTTCATTTAGATGAAGGATAAATTCAGGATTCCACCACAAGAAAAACTGAGACCATGCATTTAAATTAATGTTTGACTATGTCTTTTAAAAGATGTAAATTGGAGGAAAACTGATGCTACATGTCTTTTTAATTGATTTGTTGTGGTAGATTCAGCTAAAGTATTTCAGATTTTTCCCTCCCACAATCTACAGTGAGTTGGTTTTGAGGTTGTTACTAAATTGAATTCCAAAAGAGTAACTACAACAAAACACTAAAAAGTCAGTTTCAATGAAAAGTGAATCTGGAACAGGTTTTTTGTAGGTAGCATGCTTACTGTAGAAGGCCATAATAATCTTTAGCTCAACTAAAAGAAAAGAAGTTTTTTGATTATGATAGGAAGCAAAAAGAGATGCTTTGTTTTAATTTCATTTTCTTGTTAGTGTCTTTCTTTAATACATAGTAATTATATGGCGAATCTTAACCAACTTTTAAGTAAAATGTCTGTTACTGAACAGGGTGAAAAATAAACTTCACAACTGATAATTTCAGCAGGTATATCTAATTCTGCTATTTTAGATAGGGCCAAACCTCAAATGCTCTTCTATGCAAGTGACCATAAGCAATGGGCAGAGCTGCAAGGCTGCAAGGAGGTTTGTCCCCACTTCACTCACACGGTCAGTAATCAGACTGTGGAAGGTGATAATTAAATGGGAGTAACATTTCTGTGACCATACACAATCTTGAACGGGATTAGGGCACTAGACACAGATGGAGGGAAAAGATACATTTGGAAGAATTTAGGGCAGTCAGAACAACTTGTGGAAAAAACCCCACTCTTATTGCTTTGGTTTGGGCATCTGTACATGCCCCCTAATCATTAGAGGATCTGTAGTGATGGAAGGAGTCTTATTCAAGGAAGAAAAAGATTTGAGGAAGGTAGACGAAAAGAAAATGTTCTTTCTAACAAGCTACGAAAATGTAGTGGAGAAAAGGAAAAATAAAAGAGGAAAAAGCAAGGAGGGAAGATGGCGGCACAAAGGTCTGTATTCAATGACGTTGCAATTTAGTGTTTGGTCAGTGCTTTATATACATCTGTGTAAACAGAGATGGGCTAGTTGGTGACAAAATAATGCAGACTATCTTCAAGATATCGTATTTATTTTTGAGGTCAGATCGGCATTTGTATAAAAAAGAAGCAAAGTTTATATCTAAAGAAGGATGTGCAAAAAGACGAGCAAGTGAGGCCTCACATGAAATGAAAACCATGGTGAAGCATTTCCTGAACAGCAAAAATGCCTTCTCTATTATATGAATTCCAGTAATATAGTAAGATGTAGATAGTCCTTGAGATGCCAAATGTCCAGAACAGGTGGACATCAAAATCCAGACTGTGATTTAGCTTCCATTTTCCTGTGTGAAAGCATCAACAAAATTTCTGACATGTCAAATGCCTAAATCTTCCATTCATTGATTGGTTTGTCCAGAACGAATGAGAACTAATGCAAAGTGAACATACGTGCTCACAATAAATTCCCTCTCTAAATGTTCTAGTGAACAGAAATGCTAAATAACTTCAATCTCATGCTTGGTTACTATCAACAATACCCTTTATATAGCACTGAATAATCGCTAACTAATTAATCCAGACAATACCTTTGATGCAGCAGTTAAGCATTTCCCCGCTGCAAGGGAAAAAGAGAGAAAAAATATAGAGGTCTAATTGTCCAATGCCTTTGTTTATTTATAGTAATGGAAGTGTGGACAACTAGGTACACTTAACATCACCTATAAGTTAGTGGTTCATATTCTTTCGCTATTTATTCTGATTTTGTACCTATCAAGCTACTTGGGAGTCTCTTGGGTAGTGATTTCATTGGTCCAAAGAGGCCATCTAGAGACATCAGAATTACATCTGAGTTATACTAAGTCAAAAAAGATGAGCTCTTTCTCCTAGTCCCGTTCCATGCGGTACCAGCAAGACTGTCTGGAGAAACATATTCAAGAAATACTACTACATAACCAGGAGCTCCAGAACAATTGCACAAGTGCAGTATTTTTTTTTATTAGTTACTAGTCATTTTGATAAGTCAAAATATGAAATAAAGTCTTTTAAGACTGAAAAGGTCTTTTATACTTTGAATGTCTTCAAAAGTTGAAATATTTTTAAAATCTAGAGAAATAAAATTTAAAGAAAAACTATAAAGACTTTAGCAAAGATGTATGGCATATTTTTTAGTCTCTGAACCACACTTCTGAATGACAGAAGAAACATACACAGGAAAAAGGGTTTGTGTGCCAGAAATCTTGTCTGACTCCCTCCTCCAACTATATCAGCTGCTCTAATAAAATACAGATTCCTTACAGGCATTTCCCTACTTACATCATTAAACAATCAGAGCTATACAGTCATTACTGACTCCATAAAAAAACATTACCACATACACAATCCATGTTTCCTTAAAATATTTGTCAGATGTTTAATTATTGCTTTCATGATGAACAACAACATTTTTTAGAAAGAAAATACTTACTTTTGGGCTTCTTAAAATAAAATATAAAAATAAAATGTCGCCCAAACACCATTTTTTTAAGAAGTATAATAGCTTGGTGTGAATTCTCTGGTTTTAAATAGCTTTCTCTAATTGAAAACTGTTTCTTCATTCATTTTGGTGTTTGGCTTTGACAAAATGACTCCTTTATATTTGTTGGTAGTTGCAGTATTTATGACTTGTCATACTGGTAGATGCACATCCATAATTTACTAACAGTGCAACTTAAGGATTATGAAACTTCAGGAAGCATCTAGGTTAGCTGCAAAAATATGCAATAAAAACACAACACACAACGCATTACACATGGTTGCCTCAAAGCAAAATACAGATGACTTCTTTCATCAGGCTGTGTCCTGCTGTTATCCTTGGTACAGAGAGAGAAGTGGGAGCTTTGACTGTGCAAGGAAAGGGGTACTGTGCACACATTAAGGAAATACCTTTCTGTTGCACCAGCAAATGGGAAATTAAATGATTGCATCTGTATCAATCAAGCAGTGTCATAGAAATGAAATCATGGTAATGGGACTGTTATCACAGGATCAATGCTGCCTGTTTTGAAATTTCTTCTGATTCACCTTGTGGCCTCAGCCTTTACGTGGCAGCAAAAAGCCATTATCTGTTCTATTTCAGTGACATTTACTCTTTCTCCTCATCTGTTCAGATGTCCATTCTTTGATGGCTCTAGTATATCATGCTTTTCATACTCTAGCAGTTATTTATACCAGCATTTTCGACCACTTGAATGCTTTGGGTGAGGGAGGCTTTTTTTCCCTTTTTTCAAAACTTCATCACAGCTGAAATTCTGTTGGTCTAATTACATGATTGCATTTTCTTTATCCAATTGGAGGCTCCATGAAATCATATTAATGCAGTACCATCTCCGGAGCAGGTAGAAAAGCTTTCTCGTCACTAAAACATTCCCCAAATAAACTATGAACCATAATTTAAATAAGTGACAAAAGCACTAGTCTAGTTGTAAAAGTAGTTCCTGGAAAGTACAAATGCATTCTCTCAATTTCCAGTTGCTCACAGATTTCACTGCATCTCTGTTACTTTACTAGGATTATAGGTTTGTGCTACGAAAAAAACAAAACCAATGTACAACTATCACAGGCAGGGAGCAACTCTACACAGAAATCAGGGAATGTTTCTGTATTACTTATGAAAGAATTTTTCTCACATCTGAGAAAAATTGTGCAGGCCAGCTGAAAATTAGTCTTTTACTGTAATCTTCAAGGATAATGTAAAGGTTATATATAGGTTTGGAGTTCCTTAGATTATTTTTGTTCCTTGTTGAAACAGGAGGAGCATGGATTTTTCATTGAAACTTGTCAAAGTACCATGATGCCTTCTTCCAACCTAATCTCTGAAACTGCAGAGAAGCTGGCTATGAACCTACAGTAATTATTATAGGTACTAATCTTTACATATAGATCAATATTAAAGCATTAATATCCTCCAAAGACTTAACTTGAAAGACAATGCAACTCTCAAATATTCAAAATAGTAATTTAACTGTAGCAAAATGACTGTTTTACTAGTATAACTACCAGTAGTAATGCTCATTTTAATTTACACAATTACAGGTGACTTATAGGGAATACAGATATTCTGTAGAGTTTACAATTTTTTTCTGACACTGGCAAATTGGTTCTATGATTTCTATTATTCAAATTCAAAAGGCTAAGCCTTTGGAGGAGAAAAAAATGACATAGCAAAAAAAGGTTGCAATTTACTCAGTGGAAGTCTAAAACACCAGGTGCAAAAAGAGAGACAAACAGCTTTCAGATTTTTAGTGCATTTTCTTCGCAAAAACAGGTCTTCAATCAGCACAAAAAACCTGCCCCCTCATTGAGAATGACAGCAGCAGCATAGCTGTTGCTCCAGGGAAAGAACTGAGCAAGGCAGGCTGTCAGGGGCTGTTACAGCCACTGTAACTACCAGAGACACCTCAAAGGTAACCCTGTTACCTGAAAATGAAACCTCCCTTCAATGATACAATGTTTATAATTTCAAATTCAACTCACTAATTATACTAATCAGACAGTTGCCATACCAAGAAAACATGAGCGAGACTAAGATGTGCAGCACAGAATATATATGCTGGGACTGGAGTTTTCTGCACAGAGACTTGGTTTGCCTGCTGCTTGTAGATTCTGCTATCCAGCCACTGCTGGTGCAATCCCAATATGGTGCAAGAAAATGCCAAATCAGCACAACTGAGAGGATGGATTATGGAGTGATACCACACCTCATCTGCAGCTTGTGCAGATTAAGAGAAGAAGCACTATGTTTATCTTCTTTTTTAAGAAATACATCAACTTTCTTTTCCAGTTGTGGATGTCTCATCCCTGGAAGTATTCAAGGCCAATTGGCTTAGAGCAAACTGGTCTAGTGGAAGGTTGGAATTAGATGTTCTTTAAGGTCTCTTTCAACCCAAACCATTCTGTGATTCTATGATTATGAATTATATCTAGAAGAAACCAGCATGAAAACCTCAGATACTTTGAAGAACAAATCAGTTATAGGTTAACTATTCAAACAATGATTACAATAAGATAATGACACGCTTGTAAAGCATATGAAGGTAAAAAAATTCAACTGCAGATGGGAAAACTAAAATGACAAATTAGGTGACATATAAAATGGTCATTAAATAGGAAATAAGGCTAAAACCACTGACTCTTTCCAGAAACCCTGCACCACATAGTACACTGTAATGATTGTGATAGCCTCTATTTGAAATAGATATGCATGACATAGAAAAAGAGAACAAGATCATGCTACCACTGTAAAACATGCTATTCTCAGAACACAGTAGGCCAAAGAAGGTGTCAATGGATTTTGAACACCACCACGAAGAACAGTAGATGTGTGATGAAGACGGCCAGGGAAGAAACAATAACATGTCCACTGCATCTAGCTAAAATTTGGTGCAATATAAATTTGTTTCATTTCCATTTCAAAATTTACAAGTGCTTGATTAGCTACATACTGTTTAAAACAATGCAACAAGGCAGTGCAGCCGTCTTTTTGCCTTGTTCCCATCTCTCTTTGCTAGGCTGACATCCTGGTGGGAGAGAGAAAATACCTCTTTTTGGAAGGAAACTGAGTATGTCTAACTGGGAGAAACTTCTGGAGAGCCAATGGGGCTGTTGAGAAGAAGGGAAAAGGAAGCAGGCAACCTGCTGTGTTGTCACAGTTGGGACACTGCTCTGAGAAGTAAAAAGTTTTCTGCAGCAGTGAGATGGCCCTGAGAATGCACAGAAAGCAAGGGAGCCTGGATCAACTGGAAAATGAGCTGGAAGCAGAAAAATATCTGCAAGGTTTTCTTTTCAATAGGTCGCAATCAGCAGACAGCAAGCCAGTACACTGAATGACTTATGATCTAGCTACAAGTTTATTTCTCTTTTATGGGACAGTTTTGAAGACTTGGGAGCCTTTTGGTATCTTTCAGCTTGTTCTCTGTGAAACCAAGCCAGGTGCTTCCATTCGCAGCCTGTGGCCAACTCAGGAATTTTTTGCAAAATCCAGAAGAATTCTTTATACCTAGGCAAAGTTGTCTTGAAATGAGACATGATAAAGTTGTCTAGAAACAACTTTGTCTTTCTAAACACTCAGATACTTAGACAATGATCTGACAGATTTAAATGGCTTGATGCCCTGTCATTTTATACTTAACAAGTATCAAAATTTTTATGTTTGATTGTCATTAAAGCCTTTGATAAACTTCATACACCGCTGGTCAGTATCCACTTATTAAGAGGTCACACGTTTTTCCTTCACTGAAAGGATTTACAGAACCACAAAAAATACGCATGCAGTAGAAATTGGGTAGGAAAACCATCCTTTGTCTAGGCCAATGGAACTATGCTTTGCAGCTATACTTTCTTCTCAATTATCTTCCATCTTCAAGGATGCATCTGAAGATAAATGTTTAATCTCTGTTCATGTCAGAAATTATCCACACGCTGCTTAGGTTTTTATGGATCTTAAATACCTGCTATTTTTGCTACAGTCTAGAAACTCAAAAAAAAAAATGTTGAGCAAAAGTATCACTGGTGGGACATTCTTCTTGATTCAATGGTGCAATCATGAATGACAAAGAAAACATACACGTAGGTTCATAGAACAAGGAACAGTATGTTATGTAATAAAACAATTGGCTTGGCCTCTCTTATACCAGGACAATTAGCATAAAGTAATTTTCCATTAAAAAAATAGCTGTGAATATAGGCTAGCATGAGCTTTTTGTCTAGCCATCAGGATTTCTTTCTAAATTGAATAAGCAGGCAGGGGGGGCTACACAGTTGCTTATCACTTTCTGTATACTAATTTGGTTAAGTCCAGACAACTTGGCAAATAGTTACAGAGTTTGCAAAGACAACATTAAAATCCATCATGATCTAATGCAAGATCTAATGATCTAATGCAGAGTACTGTTAAGACATCAGAGATAGGAGGAATGCTGCAACTCTAGTGTATCACTTTCATTTCCTCTGTCAATCAGTTTAACAAATAGACAGAGCAATGACTTATTCATGCAGACATCTTTGTGTACTTCATTAGCTAAACGTTTACTTGTTTCATGGTGTTTTTGTTTTGGTTTGCGTTTGGTTTGGATTTTTTTGGGGGGGTGAGAGTGGCACAGGTGATGGTGTTCCTTTTTCTTTTGTGTGTTCTAAACTAAGCCTTTCCAGCTCCTACAAATGATCTTGCGTGGTTCACAAACTACCCGTGAAAGTGGTATGATCAAAGGACGAACAGAGATTTGACAAATGCTCATGCACGGGTATGAATGTGCAGCAGCTCACACAAACAGGAATTCACATTGCCGCGTACGCGCTGCAGCTTCACCAACTGCTATTTCCAACAGTACAGCAGCCATTATCATAGCACATCTAACAGCACCCCTGGGAACTCCTGAATTTGATGTTTTATACAAAGCAGCTTGCTGAAAAATCTGATCACTTCCTACTCTTTTTCCTAAAGGAAGAGAATAAAATTGGAGTTCTTAACAGCTGTTTCCCATATACTGACAGACCGAACACTTCTCAAACTGCTCTTACAGAAGAGGGAATGTTCAGTAAAATATGTAGATATTCTAACACAATAGAGAGCAAATTCACAAGAAGAGGCAATAACAAGATAGTAGATGCTTGAGAATATGGGTGCATTTAGAACAATTAACCATATCTGTACAATTTTTGTCTCCTACCTGCCTGATAAAATCAACTGCTCATTCATTCACTCATTCCCATGAGAGATATTTTAACATTTCAAATACTAAACAGCTTCATCGCACCTTTTGCATGCAGAAAAGTTTCTACATGTTAAACATTTTCTTTAAAAGCCCACATATTTTTCTCCGAGGAACAGAGAGATTTTTTTTTTTAATAGAACCAACAACAAAAAACCACCAAAACAACAACAACAACCCCCCAATCAGGAAACAAAATTTTAAAAAATTAAAAAACCCTCAAAACAACCCCAGAACACTGAAACCACAATTTTAATATTACAGAAAAAACTCCCAAACAAAACCAAAACCCAAACACAATTCAAGTGGTGTGATCTTACACTCTTGTAGCAGTAGATTACATGTAATGAAGTATAAAACCCCAAAGGAACCAGAATTTTCTACTTTGTAGAATAGGAACTAGGTACGAATTATTTTTTTAAGCTATATAGAAGCTCAAGAACCTGGAAACTAAAGCATGTTTTGCACTTCTTTACTACATAGTGATCAATCTTCTTATATATTGGATAATGATAGGTATATTTTCTTATTACTGAAATTCATACGATATTCATATTACGCATTCATATGATTCATATTACTCAGACCAAGGACACCTAAGGCACATGTCTTTTCAGTCATTAAGATATGAAATACAGCTCAAACTGGAATTAAAGCAGTAACCCTTACAATAAATAAAATTAAATCCTAAAACCATTGAAGCTGTGAAAAGCTTTTGATATATAAAAAACTCCAGCAAAAACAAACAAGAAACCAAACCCAACACAAACTGAAAATTAAGCATATTTTCAAGTTCAACTACTACCAACTGATTATATTGGTCTTTTCATTACTTTATTTTTATTGGGAACTTTTACCCTCGGAACCATAAGAAAACCAGTACCGTGTCAAAGATGGTCTCAGTCATCCTTTATTATTAATGATCCTCAGTCTTAAAACCTCTGAAGCTATATCCCTTTCAAGAGCCTTTGTTCATGTTCGTACTAGTGCATCTTTCCATGCTTACAGATAATTCATTAGAAAAATCTAGCAAACATGCACTTTTTTCATAGAAGGAGTGGCTACTACCGATTTCATTAGTTTTATATCCAAGTGCAAGAATTCAAGGAAGTCTCAGTGCAACTCATTTCCTAAAAAAATTCCTCAATTTCTTGGAGCACACTTTGAGTCTCCTTCCATGTCCTCTGCAGACATCTACTGTGTAAAGACTAAATACAGTTTCAGCATTCTGCTATGCCCCTGCCTCCCCTTCATGTCTGTGCCATATTGTTCTAGCATTTCTGTTTACTTAAACATTCATTAAGAGATTTCCACCTGTTCCACAATCCTTTAGAAGATGACAATTCAGGCGTGTATCCTTCTCTTTTGGGTAATGAGGGTTGTGGTCAGTTCATTGTGCATTATCTTTGCTGCTCCTTCTTCCACAGAGGGAGGACTCTTCACACGCTTTCCCTGCTCCTGCATGGGATCCCTCCCACAGGAGACAGTCCCCCACCAACTTCTTCAGTGTGAGTCCTTCCCACGGGCTGCAGCCATTCACAAACTGCTCCAGCTTGGGTCCTTTCCACAGGGTGCAGTCCTTCAGGAACAGAGTGCTCCAGCGGGTGTCCCCCACAGGGTCACAAGTCCTGCCAGCAAACCTGCTCTGGTGTGGGCTCCTCTCTCCATGGGTCCACAGATCCTTACAGTAGCCTGCTCCAGAGCAGGCTTCCCACAGGGGCACGGCCTCCTTTGGGCACCCACCTGCTCTGCTGTGGGGTCCTCCAGGGGCTGCGGGTGGATCTCTGCTCCCCCATGGACCTCACCAGGGGCGGCACCAGGGGCTGCAGGGGAATCTCAGCTCCTGCACCTGGTGCGCTTACTTCTCGTCCTTTTTCACTGACCGAAGGATCCGAGGGGTTGTTCCTCTCACATATTGTCAGTCCTCTCTCCAACTGCCCATGCTGCCACAGAGTAACTTTTCTCCCTTCTGTCATGTGTTTTCCCTGAGGCACAACCACCACTGATGTTGGGGTTGGCATTGGCAGGTCCACCTTGGAGCCAGCTGGCATTGGCTGTGTCGGACAGAGGAGAAGCTCCTAGGAGATTCTCACAGAAGCCACCCTTGTAGCCCCCTGGCTACCAAAGCCTGGCTATGCAAACCAAATAGACTATCAAAGTTGCAGATAAAGTAATTCTTCTACCCACTAGGATGCTATAACGTTCAACCTTGCATAAGTGAAAACATAGGTTAGCAGGTTATTATGGCTGTAAATGGTGAAGAACTGTGGAGTTAGGAGTGACATTTGTCAGTGTAACTTACACGCAGAAATTTCAGCCTTCCTAAATCAAGCTGTTAATACTTTTTAGCTGCAGTTAATTCTCTGACAAATAGTCAGATATTCTTTGTATATCTTTCCAAAAGCAAGAAAAAGGAAGCACAGAAGATAAACCACAGTTTGGAAACATTGTAAAAATTACTAGGATTACCAGTACCGAGTGAGCAGCTGTTTTTCCTCTTGTTCACACTGCAGCAGGCTCTTTAGATGGAATATAAAATGATGCAATAGAGATGTGAATTTGAACACAAAGCATATTAAGAAGACTATTATTTCCAGAGGGCCACTCCTAACTTCCCTGTCCTTAAGGCAGCTTTCTATGTCTAACCATCTAAGCTCCTTTCATGTGTACAGTGTACCACAGAAATGGTCACATTGTCATTGTTTCTAAACGAAAGATGACTTCAGTCCATCCTTTATGAAGAACATGTGTTCTAATAAGAATTCTCAAAAAGTCTACAGGAAACTATCATTTTATCAGCCATGTGAGATCTTGCCTATTTATAATTTACTTCTTATTCAACAGCTAAGTACATACTATTCCTTATAAGTTAAATGTCAGATTTGTCCCTCTACCTAGCAATTTTCTTTGCAAGGCACTCAACATGACTCAGATTCTGAGGCATTGGCATTCCCCTTCAGAACAGTTCTTTTGAGGTCCTCTTTCCACAGTAACAGCAGGCCTGGTCTTTTTTCTCCAACTCTGAATGTGTTTCATCAGCATCTCCTTAGAAAGTCCAGTTTCTTGTTTCCAGATTTCTCCTCACATTTGGATAACTAACTTGAATATGTTAATTTCTGTATTCATGGCCTAGTTTCTTCAACTGTGGCCATTATTTCATTCACCTCATTCATAAAAGACACTCTGAGACACTTCTCCCCTTGAGAAAAACTCCTGCTGCTTCAGTTTCTGATGTCACTTTAGCACACACTGGTTTTAAAGGACACCACTTTCCTGCCTCCACTTTGTTCTCCATCTTATGTCATTATTCTGCTTTGTATCTTTCAAATGTGTTAACACCAAGTTACTAAAATTATGTTTCACCTATGAATTAACACTATATTTTTGTAATTCCAACAGCACTGAAGAAAAGATATTTGACAGAAAGAGAGGAAGCACACGCAAGGTGTGAATGTATTTCTGAAATGAACTGCACTTACTGCTCCCATTCAGGACTTCTAATTAATAAATCCCAAGATGGTTCTTTTGCCTCTTGTTCTGTTCTTGATAGCTGTGAAGTTCATTATCAGGAAAAAAGACAAATGAGACCTCAAGTTATGCATGACTTTTCACAGATGGAGCTCAGATTTCCCTTCCAAGTTACTCCCAAGACTCAATTATGGACAAAATGCTGTGACTGAAGCTTCCATGATCTCTTCCTCAGTGTCCCTTTTTCAAATTGCACATTTGATTCAACGAGTTGAACTGCTAATGTTTGCTCTGTCCTCCTGATAGATAATGCCAATCTGTGCAGCCGTTTGTTTATTTATTTCTATAAATTAATCTCAGTTTCCACAGAGATAATAACATGCTTTTAGAGGGGCTGGGCTACCTCTTTTGTTTCAGAATCTGCTTTAAAAGCATGTTTAAATGTTTTCAGCTTACCATTTCTAAGGAGCTGTAACCTATTATGACAATTCCTCCTACAGAAGGAACAGTCTACTACCGTTTGCACTGGTGAAAACACACAAAACTTGGTCTTTTAACCCCAGAAAGGTAAGCAATTCATAATTTTCCAACTATATTTTAAATGTCTTGCTTGCATATTTTATCAAATCCAACTTCGCTAGCAGCAATCTTTTCTTAAAACACCCAAACTCACTGGCCTGTTTTGAGCACTTAGCCTGAAAGAAAGTCCTCCAGCTTCCACATGAAATACGTCTGCTCTGGTAACTGCTTGTATAACAGCCTTCCCTGCCTTGAACAGGATACAGTAGTTGGTAGAGAGGGGTAGGATCTCCAAAATCCATTCTTTCCTCTGAGTAACTTCCAACAATTTTAAAACCAGAGTCAAAATTAAATCAAAACACTGCACAGAGCTTGCCTTGTCTCAGCCCAGACTTTCTTTCTTGCAAGGGCACTGCAAGCTGTCACACTTTAACCTCTAGCAAAGGTCCTTAAAAAGATTTAAAAACAAAAAAGTCAAGAGGATCCTTGTACACAGTGATTCAAGAGCATGGGGTGGGTGGAAGGAAAGTGGCACTAAACCTCCTAAGTTAGGATGCCTGCCTCGCATGGGAGTGGGAAGACATTTTATGAGCTCCTGGAGTCATCTAAATTCTACCATGAAGGATCTCCGTCTTCCTGCATGCATAGGAGCAATTGCCTGTCATATTCCCTCCCATATGATCTTTATACTCTTGCGTCCATGTGAAACAATGGCTCTGGGCTTCCACTGATAACTGACTTCCTTCAAGACAGCCAGAGGCTCCCAAAATGTCAGCGAACTTGCGTACGGTGCAGGAGACCAGCCTTTGCCCCAGTGGGAAGGCTCTGTGCGAAGCCGCAAGTCCCATCCTTTCATGGAACAGGAACTGCTGCCTTCACAGAGACACAACAACAGTAATCAAATAATCAATATCACAACAAACAGTGGCTCCTATCCCCTGTGGTGCACTGATTCCTTGTAAGTCAAAGTTATTAGGAACCAGGAGGCATTGATCCCACAGGAGCAGAGTAACTTCAACAGCTGCCTGCAACACTCGTGTCACAATACGTCACTGCTTATAGAATAGCAAAAACAGTGGCATAGCATCTTCCCCAGTCTGGAAACTGGGTGGATACCACTCGGCACTAAATTACCAGTATTACACACAGTGTGGTCCCAGCAGTTTCTTGATCAAAGACTGAACTCTGCTAAAGCCCGGGAAATATTTGTGTTCCAGAAGAATGGCAGATGAATACTGACAGAATTTAGATGAATCTATTCGAAAGTGCCAGATCAGCCTTACAAATGCAAAACAACACTTAAGAACATTTTGCCCCATACTGGACAAAGCCACTACTACTTTTAGCCTCAGCACCCTTTGGATAGCCAATCAAGGGTACAGCAATGCATTCTGAAGAAGACTGCAATACAGAAGAGGAGAGGCATAAAGAGGTTAACTTTAGAAGTTTATATATAAAGAATACAAATCTCCCTCCTCGGGAAACTTAATAAGTATCTTAAGAGCATATCCAGCCTTGAAACTCAGCAACACAAAGTCTCTGGTAATTCAGCCAGAGAAATAGAAAATCTATTTTTTAATTATTTTTAGAAAATCATTAAGACTTCTGTTTATACAGTCAAAATTTTACCTCGTTCCTTGCATCTTGCACTTCATAATGGTTGATTTAGGTCTTCATAAAAATAACAGAAAACTTGAGGCTGTGTCAACATGGCAAAAGTATCTAGTCTTTTTCCTCAAGGACAAAATGTGAAAATATGAAGTAATTAACTGATTATTGATGCTAAATGAAAGTACAGCAGAGTTAAACCTGAAGGAAGTGGGCACTGCATTGCCACCCCAGTGAAGGGTGGAAATGCAGTCCTTTGCTTATTACCAGCACAAGATGTGTCCCAAAACCTCCAGCCTCTCCTTAAGATGGCAGACGTGCCAGTGCACAGCCTGATCACAGCAGTGAATGCGGATAAATGGGGATAACAACTTTTTTTTCTTATGCAAAGTAGTGACAGGGCACACAGACAATTCCAAATCCACTAAAATATTAATGCCAACATCAGTTAAAAACACCATTGTGCCCATAAAAATTGAAGGAAGTTTTCAGTGGAAAAAAAAGAACTGACAGGGTCTAGCATTTTATTACATGTATAAAGACATAACAGGAATAGGAACAAAGAAGTTTCTGCTTTCTTTCAAGGTTTTCATTTAAAAATAAATAAAAATCCTTAGAAAGCTCATAAGATGATGTCCCACTGGTAAAGCTAATAATAGTCTCCAGGAATTCAGTAGCAATTCTTTCTAGACCTCACAGAGATTAAGGTATACAAGATGCAATAGACAATGGAACCTTGTAAGACCTCCAAGGTCAAACACATAAGAGAGAAGCTTCTCCTAAAGTGGTTAAGGTACACTCTATACCATCACAGGAAGACAACTTTAGCTGATAGTGTTAAAAATAAGTGCATTTTTAAAGCAACAGACATTCCCAGCTAGATCTCTATAGAAATAATTCCCCATGGTTGTCTTTGAGTTAGGATAGCAGCACTTGGTCCATAACACACAGAAATCATTAAAAAGCACTATACAGACCATATTTGCTATTGTATGCATGTGTCAACATCAGGAGGATGTTGACTATCCCTTTCAGCACACATACATTTTTCATTGATACCCTCTCCATATCAGCTGGGATTGATTTCTCCTGTAGCACTGACAATCATTTACTTACATGTCCACAGAAAATCCAAACTGTGAATCAACACAGTTGTGTGGGGTTTTTTCTAAAATCTCTATATACTTTGTGTGATGTAAAAATCATTAAATTTACACCCATTTAAAGTGCAGACAGAACAGTGTGTCTAACTGAGCACTTGGCATGCATGCACATTTCTTGCTGGCAATCTGAATGTTTGTTAAAAGGCAGCATTGTTACTTCTAGCACTATTGTTACTCTGGCATCATACACAGGTCTTATTGTTCCAGCACACTGCTTTGCTTATTTAATCTTTGTACTTCAAGCTTCTTAATTCATACATTTATACAATTATTTCAAGGTTGCTAAGATATTCCTATGCAGAAGCCATTTGTTTTCCATGAGAAGTATTTCTTCCTATAAAAACCCTGAAAAACTAATTCCACAGCAATGCACAGCCTTACAAATTTTAATCCAAGTCATCCACTGCAGTAGATTTACTGTACAATTTGTCCTTTGGCATATTTTAAACATAAAAATTCTAGGTTTACTTCCTTTCAGCATTTCACAAATTATAGCTCTGAAATATGAAAAAAAAAAAAACAACCAAACCCAAAACCCAAATGAAAAACCCAAAGGAAAAAAAAGAAACAAGAAAGCAAGCTTCCTAAGAAGTGACTCATGGATAGAAAATGTATAGATTTTTCAATTCAGAGCCAGCATAAAAAAATTCCCCACGGTAATGCGATTGCAAATGCTAATTGCATTCCAGTAAATTGCTTTACATTCATCAAACAACAATCAATGGGAGACACTGTTATCTTCTTTTATTGTAGTGATGCTGTTCTCAGCTATACAGATAAGGTAGTGTCAGATAGTTATAATCTTTCCACTTGCTATTTTGGGGGGCTTAAAATTTCAGAATAAAAATTTATGCTGAAATTTAACAACTCAGCCCAAGAGTCTTTCTTTTTAATTGAAAAATGTGCTAGCATATATCTTGGAGAGATAAAGGAAGACTAAGACAAATATTCCAATTCAAATACCTAAACTAAACTAATTCAAATCTATCATTGAAAAGCATAAATTATTCTAGTCTCTAAATTTCAGAGGTACTGCTCATCCAAAACTCCTTTGAAAACACTAGCCTTCTATTCTAAATATGCTTTTCTTTGTTTTACTTGAAGAGCAAGGTCAGAAAGTAAGTCTGTGTGATTTGGAGGTTATATTCAGAGCCGCTGACCATGCCAGGTCATTAAGGTTTGTCACAAATTAGCAGTCCTGCATCTACATGTATGGTGCTTGTGTTTATAACTTTTAAAAAGTTGTGTATATGCATAAACACACACGTACATGCACACAGAAATGTATGTATATGCATATAAAATAAAATTGCCAACTCTTTTTATTTCTGAACGTCACCGCAATTTCAAGGGTCTCTGTTGCCAGTATTTCATTCCCCAAATTTAAAAATGTCTTGTGCTCCATTGTCTCCCTAGATAGAAAAGTGGACATGATTCACCAGAATGGTTATACTTTCAAGTAAGAAAAATATTAACAGTGGCACAGCACAATCCATATAAATCTTGGCTATGTGAATGAGCTTAAAGCAGTAGATGATCATCATATTTTTTTTTTTTTAAAGAGAGAGAGTTAAGGGGAATGGAAAATGAGCACACAAATACTCCCAGCTATTTCTTTATACTTTTACTAAAATAAGTCCCCATAGCTAGGGAGATATTCAGAAATGATAATAACCAAAGGGAATTTTTACTACTTGAAGTACAAGTTCTGCACAGAGAGAATTGTACAGACAGGGCACATGAGGAAAGAATAGGAAGACTGGAGAGTGAGTATCTGCAAACACCGAAAAAAATATTATTATGAATGTGTCAGAGTGGTAAACAGAGAGGAAAGATTTAATTTGCAGGATTTTCTTTTTTTTGCTGTTTCTTGGATCTCTTTGCCTCCTGCTAAAGTGAGGCAAAATGCAAAATGCTATCTTGCAAAATGTTTACAAAATGCTGCTTTGGAGATGCAAGAGCTTGGAGATTCTCTTCAGCTGTAGTGTCTCCTGAAGTTGCACTAATGGCTCTATATCATGGAAACCTACCATGCCTGGTTTTCACCTGCTTTTTTGTCACCACTGTCCTCCTTATACCCTTCTACCTCAACAAATTTTGTTGTTTACTGAGACTTGCTTTTATCTATTATTTTTTAATAAAGTGCTTGAATTCTTTGTATCCATCTATGCTCAAAATTTGCCACATTTCCTCGGGTGAATTTCTGTTGCTTTTCCTTTGGGACCTGCACAGCCCACTGGGTAGGACGGCACAGAGAAGAGTGGGAAGAGAAATTTCTTTCTTCTTTTGGCAGGCAGTCATTCAGTCAGCTGAGCAATGTGTGAGCTAGTGCCAGATCAGTGTCTCATGAAACTGTTCAATGAAAAGGGGTATTACACGAAGCTTATGTTCCTCAGAAAGGAGTCTCAAAACTCAGACAGGCTCTTCCAAATGCTATTTATGCTCTTCAGATTAAAACACAGCAGCTCAAGGGACGCAACAGCAACAGCAGATCAAGGAAGCCTACAGAAGGAATATAGGTTGGTGCCTCAAATTCAGAGATGCTTCAGAAGACCAAGGAGTTGTACTGCAGACAGCAGCACTTACAGTCAGACACCTATACAGTAGTAGCAAAGAAAGGGTAAAAGAATAAAGAAAGGTAGAAGGAACAGGTAAAGGCAACTGCCCAAAATACAGCTTCTTAAAATTCAGAATTTCCTAGGATCACTGAATGGTTTGCATTGAAACAAAACTTTAAAGATCATTTAGTAATAATATTGAACGGAAAAACTGAAAAAACTTAGTGAGCTGAATTGCACTCAGTAAAGCCAGTGATAAGTTCCAGAGCAAACAAGGGGGAAGTCCACAAGGAGTAAGACTGAGGCAGTGGGAGATAGAAGCTTCACCTACCCCTTAAGTAGTTTTAAATTGTTATATTAAATCAGTTTTAATTGGTAACATCCTCTCTGGAAGAGATTTGTTGGTTTTGCCTGCATAAGCAAAATGGTACGTTAGAAGTCCTGATTTAACAAAACCTTTAGAGAACATGATTAAAATACCACCTTTAAAAATGTAGTTTCTTTCTAATGATTTCTTTTAAAACTTGGGTAGTTTTGGATGGTGAAAATTTACTATTTGCACTTATCTATGGTTAGTTTGTGAAAATTGAATGTAGAACTGATAAAAAACTGGCAGTAATGGGCAAATCTTGTAAGACACACTCTCTGTATTAGTTCCTGTAATAAACAATTTTGTTTCCATATATATTAATTTTCTTCAGAATTTATAGTTCAATGTTTTAAAACTGAAGTTTCTGCTGTTGGCTGTCAATAAGATTTCTGCTTTGAACTTCATGACATTTTAAAAAATTATAATTTGCTTTCTATCAGCACAGACAGTGATTTCTGTCAGTACACTTCAACGCAACTGATGTTTTCAGTAAAATTAGTTATAAAATACAATATATTCACATTTGTCATCTTATCAGATTTTCAAATTTTATATAAAACCATAAGTCCTTTCCTTTCAATGGAAAAGAACATTCCAGCTTTTGGTCCTCAGGTACTACATACTTATAAGATGATTTATGTGTGTTGGCATAAATACTTCTAGGTCTAAATGAACTAGCCAAAATGAGAACTAATATAGTAACTTTTAAAGCCCATTTGGTACATGAAAATAGTTACCTCCCTCACTTCCACTGTCTCTAATGGGGAATATGGCTGATAATTTGTTCTATTTAGATTGCCATCTAAAAGAAAGAAAATAGTAATAATAATACTTCTACACCAATTCTCTAACAGCATTTATAAGATGACCAGCATTAGCAATTTAGTTTTAAAATAAGATGCTGCAAAACTAGTCTAATACACCCTCTAATGCACATTTTTCTATAGAAATTCTCATCTTGTCAGCTGAGAATTAGCTGTTTATTAACTACTTGTTTGCACCATAAAACCTCACTTTAATTAAGAAAATACTCTGACTTCCCCCACCAGTTTGCTCACTTATTTCCAAATGAGTCCTTTTGCACCTCAGCATTCATGTTACTAAAACAAATGCACAATTCCCAAAATATAGGCTGAAAACTACTTCCCGTTCATATCCTTAAAGAAATAGTCTGGAACTCAAAATACTCGAACCAAACAAAAGGATTTGTATAATATTAGTACTGATCCAAGATTTGAAATTACTGGATGCTGAGCATACTACCCTTTTTCTCTTGCAAAATATTTAGGAGTATTCTGTACTTAAAGCGTGCAAATGTTCTCACTAAGGTCAACAGCATTCTAAAAATACCAGTAGTTACAGGTTGCAGTACTTAAACCTCATGGAAAACCCTTGCTGTCCACTGCAAGTCATTCTTTTCCTATTATGACACTACAGGGACCCATCTAGAACAGCGTGGTGCACTGTTTGAGTTGCAAAGCTCTCTTCCTGCACTAGATATCTAGGCTTAAAACTCCCACAGAATCCACTGCTGCATTTTCCAGAGCATTATTTACATATTTTGTTCTTCTTGATGGGGAGAGAGGAGAACAGTTATCAAAGTACAGTTGCAAAGTAGGCTCTTGTAATGAATATACCACAGAAATTCATTTTGATTCACTGATTCAGTGAGAGTGGTACCAGTATGTTGGTACCAGTATGTCTCAGCATCGAGATGATCCCCATTTTACACTGCTTTTCCCGAAAGTTTCGATGCACCTTCTAGGCAGTACAAGAAGGACCAGTTTCAGAACCACATGGCACAAATGTGTAGCATCCCCCAGTTATTCAAAAAGAATTCCCTGCTTACCAAGAGCCACGTCTGAGTGGGAGATCATAAGTGCATGTGGACTAAAGAGGGAGAAGGTGTTCTTGCATGTTTATCTCCTCTCTAGAGGTCCTTTATGCAGCTCACAACTCTGCAGGGAGAAATCTCACCAGCACGCCTCATTGACTTTATCAGCAGACACAAATGAACCAGCTCAGCTAATTTTAAACTGTAGAGCTCCAAGGGTGATAAAAGTTAGGCACTCAACATCAACCAGCAGTTGGGGGGTATTGTCTGCAGTGAACACACCTGAATTTGAAAACTGCACCTGTCCCTGTATTAATTTCTAAGTTTCTTTAGAGATGAACTGTTGCAAATCCAAGTAATTTAAAAATTAGCTTTAACTGCTACAGAGCATGGCCCTGGCCATCCCTCACCATCACTCACATGAAAGGCTGGGACAGAGAAGAATCATTTAAGAAAAGGCCTGGAAAACTGGATAGGCTTTGGTAGCCTAGATTCTGGCATATTGCCATTGAAGAGACTACCCCAAAGGAAATATAATAATTAAAACTCATTTTGGCATAGACCTAAATGTAGGAAGAAGGAACCAGAGTGTCACAGTGATCACCAGCATGAGTAACACCAGAGCTGTTATCATGCATTTTCATGTTTCAAGGTCGCAATTTGACTACACAGCATGTGCTCACACAGGACTGTGGGGCTGGCAGACCTCTCCCTGCCACTGCCACCAGCTGCTGCCAGAACCAGGACCCCGTTTAAGAAAGCTGCCAAAAGGGCACAGGTTCCTGGCATTTTCTCTTAAAGTGACATGCCAGTCTTTGATCTTTTGCACAAGCACACACAACTATCTAGATATAAGCATATTGCATATGCCAAGGCTGATGATTATTTCTGCTACATCTTTCTTAATGTCTTCTGGGGTTTGTGTGAAACCCAGGTGGAAAAGAGCTGTTCACTTCAATCCACCTATGCTCCTTACACATGCAAGCTATATATTCTTAATTTTATTCCATATGTTACAGGACACCAGAGCTGCTTATCACTGCCCTCCTCAGCTGGACAAGGGAGAGAAAAGTATAAAGAAAGGTTCATGGGACAAGATAGGAACAGGGAAAGATCGCTCAGCAGTTACCATCATGGGCTAAACAAACTCAGGTTGAGGAAATTAATTTATTACCAATCAAACCTGAGTAGGAAAATGAAAAATAAAAACTAAATCATAAAATCACCTTGCCTCCACCTCTTCCTTCTTCCTAGGCTTAACCTCACTGCCGATTCAATACCTCCTCCTCACCAGCCATGCAGGGGGATGGGAATGGAGGCTGCAGTCAGTTTATCACGTGTTGTCTCTGGTGCTCCTTCCTCCTCAGCAGGAGGACTCCTCACATGCTTCTCTCACTCCAGCATGGGGTCCCTAATAGATGAGACAATCCTCCGCCAGCTTCTTCAGTGTGATTCATTTCCACAGGCTGCAGTTTGTCACAAACTGCTCCAGCGTAGGTTCCTCATGGGGTCAGAAGTCCTGCCAGCAAACCTGCTCCAGTGTGGAGTCCTCTCTCCATGGGCCCACAGATCCTGACCCATAGACTTCTCCTGGGTCACAGCCTTCTTTGAGCATCCACTTGATCTGAATGCCCTCGTCCTCCATGGGCTGCAGGTGGATCTCTGCTTCCCCATGGACCTCCATGGACTGCAGGGGAACAGGTGACTCACCATGGTCTGCACCACAGGCCGCAGGGCAATCCCTTCTCTGGTGTCTGGAGCACCTCCTCCCCCCTCCTTCTTCCCTGACCCTGAAGAACTCTAGCTGTTGCTGAGTTTTGACAGCAGTGGGTCCATCTTGGAGCTTGGTATTGTCTCTGTCAATCACAGGAGAAACTTCTGGCAGCTTCTCACAGAATCCAACCCTGTAGCCCTCCCACTACTAAAACCTTGCCACACAAACCCAATACAAGGAAATTTGCCTGCTTGTAATTTTGAAGTATTTCTTCCATCTGCTATTAACAAATATTTTCAGTAACCGTTCCTACCGCTGTGCTCCTTGGTTCCCATCTTAACCACAGCCTTGGTAGTACTCACATGTTCTCCCTTCCGCACGTGTTCATTACACATTGCTTATCTCAGAAAATTCCTCATCTGGTCTTCCATAATTTGATGGCAAATAGTTTAAGAACATGTGCTAATTTATTCCCCCCACCTCCCAGTTCCACTGAACAACCCCACTGGCAGTATTAATACCCTATAAAAAACATTCCAATGTCTGCCTCCTGGCCACCACTCCTCAGACTAACACTCCCAAAAGCAACACTGAGGGGATTCTCTGATCTAGGCAAAACACACTGACAGTCATGACCCAGTCCCCTAGAAAGAAAAAAGCCTCAATTTAAGAACTAGAAGGGATATTGACTTTTCCAGCAGCAAAGCCACAAACTGTGCAGGGTCAGGGAAAGGCAGACCTCATCTTTCAGGTGGTCCCTGCAGAACAAGGCTGCTGTAAGAGATTGGAATAGTTGGCACTGCTTCTGACTAAACAGGTCTGTTGTTTTCTGGCCATGCTGAGTGGATGGAGGCCAGAGCTCTTCATACTCCACCTTTAATGAATAGTAAATTTAAAATGATTTATAAATTAATGTGCTTCCTCCCTCCTCCTCTCACGCTGTAAATAATTGCAGCTTTCGATTTATCTGCGTGAGAGAAGAATTAAAGCTGGAGAGAGTGTGATGCTAGAGGAAAATAAGCTCAGTGGATGATGATAAAAGCAAAAAGGGGAGAATATAACATCAGCTCTGTTGATTAGCATAAGAAAGGCAAGCCTCTAAAGAATAATTCTTCATACAGTGAGAGGATGTCATCTGGAGGAAGGTGGGTGCTGAGGTGTACAAACACAGCAGTGATGTGCCTGTGCTATGTTCCTCTACCTCCCAGATATGGTTCCCCAGCACCACTGACACCCCCACACTCTGACTGGTGCTGTTGGCTTCCAGACACAGGGGAGCCGGGAAGCCCAGAAGGAGCAGGGGCCTGATAAGGAAACCAGGTGCTGTAAATGAGCTCAGAAACCCCACGCCCATAAAGTGCCTGGTGCCTCATCTGCTGCACTTGCTCAAGACACCACTGGAACAAGGAGCCAGCATTTAACAATATAAATTACTCTCAGAGAAAGGAGCACATAGATTATACCTCTCTCTTTTCAGACTCACTAGTTGTCCAACTGAATATGAAAATGAAGCAATATGTGCCATATTGTATGTATGTGTGTACGCATAAATAAATGCCAAGAAACACATCATTATTCTCTGTGCTAAAATTCTACTTTTTGCAAATATAATTACAATAATCAAGTCAAGCAGAATCTCTTAAAGAAACCCCAAGATTGTTGATCAATGAGATTAAGCTGTATATTGTTACTTCTGAAGTCAAATTTCACAAACAGCTTGTCGATACTTTAATAATAACCAAATTATTATAACATAGCCCTGTTTTTAGAGAACAACTACTAAAATAATCACAGAATGGGTCAGGTTGGAAGGAACCACAGTGGGTCATCTGGTCCAACCTCCCTGCTCAGGCAGGGTCATTCTAGAGCTCATAGCACAGGATTGTGTCCAGGAGGTTCCTGACCGCTCCAGTTGTGGAGACTCCACAACCTCCTGGGGCAAACTCTTCCAAGGCTGAGTAGAGGGACAAGATCACCTCCTTCAACTTGCTGGGAATGCTCTTTTAGTGCACCACAGGATACCACTGGCCTTCTTGGCCACAAGGGCACACTGCTGGCTGATGGACAGCTTGTTGTCCACCGGGACCCTCAGATACTTCTCTCCAGAGCTGCTTTCCAGGAGGTCAGCCCCCAGCCTGTACTGGTGCCTGGGATTCATCCTAAGGTGCAGGACCCCACATTTACCTTTGTTGAATTTCAAACAGTTCTTCTCTGCTCATCTCTCCAACCTGTCAAGGTCCTTCTGAAGGATTGCACAGCCCTCTGGGGGATTGGCGACTCCTCCCAGCTTTGTGATAATAGTAATTAAAACAAAAACAAACCTCACAATTTGAAACCTAGTATGTCCTGGTGTTTCCATCTTTGTGATGAAATTACATGAAGGAGAGGGGCTGGCTGGTTCATAAGATGTCAACTGGAGATATAGCAGATTTAAATATGTAAAAAGGGTGCATCAGTCAGGAGAATTAACTGCTCTCTCAATCCATTGCGGACAAGTAGCAAGGAGGCCTTTAAATGCTGTGAAGGAATTTTAAGTTGCCTGGATGTATGATCATCATCATATATATATAGATACATGTGTGTATGTACTACTGATAAACACACTGAAGTACCGTAAGAGATTGCCTGGAAATGTTATATAGTCTCCAGTATCAGAGGCTTTCAAGATCTTGCGAGTAAGATGGATGAAGACATGATGATTTCCAGGCACAGAATGATTGACTAGATGAGCATCAATCACCCTTTTTTCTATGACTTTACACATCTAAAGAAGTTTGTTTTCCATTTGTATGGTACATCTTTTCTATTTGCAGTGATGCAGCGGATGACAAAGGAAACAACGAAGAATAAAGACCTAGTACAAAGCATAAAGGGATGCAGATATCCCAACACATTTGCAATTCTCTACTCATAGCATCTATCAATAAGCAGAAACAGTTAATGGCATAAGACTTTAGCTTCCATGACAAGGGAAGCCCTACCTTTCTAGGAGGAGCAAAAGTGTGTTAGGAGGCAGGCCCTCAGCTAACCTCTGTGCATAAAGAAAAGAGAAGGGAAAGGAGTAGGGGAGAATCAATACAACAGTCATTCATAAAACTATCGTAAGCAAATGGGAAAGTTAATATGGAAATTACTTAATGTCACTTGGATAATACATGATCAAATGAGAGGCTGCTGCTTCCAAGCAAGCACATGAATGATTAAAGCCCTAGAAGCACATTCACACAAAAGCTCTTTTATACAGTTAACATGAAGAAAAAGTACATGGAGAAAAATTCAGTGTAAAACCTTTAATTCCCATCTCCAAACTGACAGCACTACTTTAAATGGGAATATAATTTTTGGTAGTTTAAGGATCATATAATCAACAGGAAGGAAAACAGCACAAAAAACTACCATGACTTTATCACTTGGGTGTGACTAGTGATTAATTGAAAAGGGTTCCCAGTAGATTAGCACTAAAACCTGAAATATCTCAGGCAATGCCAAGAGCTTGTCCATGATTTTTTTCTTTTGTAAGAATGCTACATTCCTCACTTTCCTAATAAAAACAGTTTCTACAGTGTATTGTCAGCAGAGACTCTTCACCATGAAAAAAAATATGCCAGAAGATTTTCTTTTTTCTTTTAGTAGGGTTTGAAACTGATATAAAAGAAAACAAAACAAAAAACCCCAAACAATAAACAAACCACTTTTAAGTGAGTGAAAACACACTACGCTGGAGAATTGGAAGGCAATAAACTTTAGCTTCTGCTGCAATTACCACTGCAAACTATACACATAAAACCAGTCTATTCCATGAAGCAAAGTACCAAAATGCACATTGAAACATTATTGCTAAATAGAACCTTAATAAGAATTTTGTCCAAAGACTTTTTTTTGGTTCAAACAGAATCACTAGAGCTGTTACCATACATTACAGATTTAGACTTCTCTGTTTTAATAAAGAGACCCATAGTTTATAACTGTGTGATTCTCTAACAGAGTAAAGCCTATTAATCAAAATGCTGTTTTGATGGGCTGTGCAAATAAATAGCAGTAAAGTTATGCTTAGTATGGCTACGGTGCATGAAAACCTGCTCCCAGAACAGCTGGAATGAAGAATTATTCATTTACAGTTTCTAAACACATTCAGCATCTAGAATGAAAATCTGATGTTTGTTAATTGCTTTGAGTATATTATTTCATTTTTCAAAACCCTATAACACAACACTGACATTATTGGCACTGTTTCACATCTATAGCATTCATTCTTTCAAAATAAAATTTTTATTACCCCTTGCTTTGTACAGGAAAAATCTACCTTAGAAAAAGGATACAAGAATTACTTTAAAATATGCTCAGTAACAAGTGTTCATCTTTTCTGAAAAGAAAAAAAGGCAAACCTTATGGGTAAAATTCGCCCTATTTCTCATGCATAAAACCTAACAGGCAAGACAAGCAGTGTGATTCCTCTATGCAGGAAAAGAGGATTAGTCTCTCAGGGCTCCTGCAGATCAACAACATTTAAAATGATCTGGGGGTAAACTCAGGTCTGGATCACCAGATCTCAACAGGGATGTTGCAAGGATAAATTCATCTCAGATGAGGTCCCAATTGTAAATGTGAGAAACTAATTACTTTAAGATGTGACTAGCAGGAGCCTGAGCCCTGGTGGGAATAGCAGGGGCATTCACTTTTGTTAACCAAGCAGCCAAGTTTAACACCTACAAAGGAAAAATTTGATTTATATGTTCTTTCAAGAATACAAATATTATGCACATAAACCAAGCACTGTTTATTTTAACATCTGTGGACAACAGCTGCAGAAACTAGACCTGATCTGCCTCACATGAAGTTATGCACTTGTGTTTTCAACTTTAAGTAGGTAATTGTTTTGGTTCTGCTCTCCATGACAGAAATTACTGAAGCGACTATTGGTCATACTCACATCATAATTTAAGTGTACCTTGGATAAATATATTTGCCTTAAATTAATCTGAACAGGGTAATTTTTATACATCATAGTTCCATTACTCAAGAATTAAACTTTCATCTTATTAAAATCATGTTCTAGCCTGTTTTTTTTCCCTAACACTTTCAGAAATACAGAAGTAAACTTCAAAATAACCTAATTCCTAGGTTAACTGTTAATGTCTAAAAAAATTTAAAAATATGTGCAACATGTAGCACCTTCTGAGCATTTAAGTAAGGCAGAAAACTGTCATTAGGGGCTGATTTTTACAGCACTTTATTTTCTTCATTCCTTGTGACCAATTTCTTTTGACATACTGGTGATGATTCACAGTAAGGTGCAGCCTTGGCTACTCCAAAATATAATGGTGAAGTACGAAAAGTAAGGACACTGCAGAGCTGTTAACCAGCACTTCTTGCCCTCCTGCTTCTGATGTGCTTACCAAAATACATGTTCTTTTGTCTGAGCATTTATGACCTCTTACTTTCCACTTGTCTGCTCAGCATCGTCATTTCTCCAGCGACTTTTTCTTACAATGAGCTAACTACTCTGTATCGGCTAGGACTCATTTGAATATAACCCCTATTGCTTAAATGGTGATGAAATTACAGCTACAAATCTTGTCCCACCATGTCATTTTAACATCTACTACAAAGTTAGCCAGGGCTTGTCTACCTGAAAAAGTTGTATCAGTGTGAATTTCAGGTTCTGTACTTACATATGTTCACATATCCTTTTGTGAGCACTTGCACTTCATGATTTTTTATATGGTTTGAAAAGAGACGCAGTGTGCAAACCCAGAAGTAGATGTACGTAGGTGTGTAATAATGCTTGATTCCATTACTGACCTGGTTTCTTAAGTCATATACATAGTACCAGGGTTAGTAATAGGTTTAAAATTACTTTTTTTTCTTTACAAGTACTCTCTACTTTGGATTTTGTTTCCCAGACGTGTGAGTATCAACCTACATGGAAACACAAAGCACTACAAAACACTACAAAAACATGGCACTTTGGTGATTTTCTTCCATCATGCAATGCCTACCTTGTTACCATCTTATCTGATGCCTGAACTTTTTCCTATCTCCTAAAACTCACACTTTCTACATATCTACATATTTTTACAAAATGTCAAAAGTTTTTCTTCACTAAGCAAAACATTTTATCTAATTATTGTGGTTTTCACTGTATTTCCTCAGTTTCCTGCCAATATGCTGTGGATCATGGCTCTCCAGTGTCTCTTCACAGTCCACACTTGGGTAAAGCATTTTACAATTACCATCACTAAAAGGGAGATATGAATCAGATTCCATATTCATAGAAGAATCTATTTTTTCAATGAAAGCATTTGTCCAACAGATTAATATTTTCCATTTCCAAGAAACAAACTTGAAAAGAAAGTCACTGAAGATGGTTGTACTTCTATTTTTTCTTAATATACCATGATATTATCTGAAACAGATCTGAATATTATTCATTACAAAATTATGCTCATTTTTTTGCATTTTTAATATTAAAAACCTCTCTCTTGACAATTCACAGTTCATCACGCATTGAACACCACATCTAATCTTCTAGTTTAGAAATGTATTAATCATGCAACAGTGGATAGATATTGCTTAAGGATCATTCACGACACATTTTTAAGGTATCCTTTAGAGCAACTAATTAAAACTATAAAAGGATCAAACTAACATAAAAACAGCAGGTACATCCATACATCCATTTTTTAACATTTGATCTGTTTTTCCTACAGAAATTCTTGTTGTAGCATCCACAGAAAATTTCTACTTCATTCTAAAGACAAACAACCAATGTGTGGCCACATCCCCCTCCCAAAGTGGAGAACTCTCTCCCTAAAGAAAACACTTTTTTGGGCTTGGTTCCTTAAACTTATCCCAATCTAGCAAAGAACTTCAGCATATTAATAAAGTTAAGTACCCAAGTAGTCCTCCTGGTGCAAGTTATTTCATACCTAAAACACAAGGTGAGGGAACTGCTAGGTGTATAAAGCAGCATCCATAAGTGCCTTGGTGGACTGTGTCCAGGCAGCTTATCTCCTGCACAGTTTGAAGGGTCTGCATTGAAAACCTTCCTTTTACACATTTACATGCTGAAGTTTATCAGCCATATTATTCAATTACGAAATATTTGAAGCACTTCGGGGAAAAAAGCAAACAAACAAAAAAATCACAGCATAATATTACAGTACCTGGAGACATCAAGCTATTCCAGTCGATCACAGTTTGCCTTCTTTTGGAAAGTATGTGACACACATTAAAATCCTCTGCAAAGCCTTTACCATAATAATCTTGCAGAAACAAGCATCAATTCCTCAAACTAATGCACTTCTCCCTTCAGACAACCCTTACACAAATACTGTGCTTTTACATATTGTCTCTAGGCAGCAGTGAAGCACTTCTGCCCTATTAAGCACTATTTCTTTAAATGATCTTGAATTAAAAAGAAAACCCAGTCAAATCACACTAAATATTCTTTTCTTTGTGGCAACATATATCTAGTGCTCGCAGTTTTACATCTCAACAGTAGATGCATGCAAGTTTAGTCAGACTCTTGAGCAGTGGATATAAAACATCATGAGTAAAATTTCATCAAGTGCCATAAACTCTTTAATATCTTGGCAACCAAAGTCAGTCCAGAGTAACTCAAGAAAAGATTCTTGTCATTACTTGATGGCCCATGGTCTGAAGCGAACTATAAATAGTAAGAGAATCAAATTGTTTAAACACTTTGTCTTTAAAGAGGCTGACCATACGAAACAGATTGATCTTAGAGAAATATATTTTAGACAAATTCTTATTTCACCAGGTTATATTCTAAGCCTTTATAAAAGGTAGTCCATACTCCAGGAAAGTATAAATTCATGTATCTTCTGTAGGCCTCAGTAAAGTTCTTCAGAGTTATTCCAGATAACAATTGGGTCTTAAAATCCTTTTCCTTTGAACAAGATTTTCAACAGGATTTACCTAATTCAGCTGCAGTCTTTTATACAAGAAAAAGAGTCCCATCAACATTTACTTTCTAGCTTTCATTTTATGAGAACTCACTCATTATATAAAATTCATACAGGCGAATTCAGTAAATTACATGCCCCCATTTGACACTGAAACGCTAGTACTCAGTGGACCCGAGTACTTGGAACTTCCAAACCTATGGCTTGAAAATACATCTTTCCACGGCACTCTCAGTGAGCTTAACAGCCTTTTGTCAGTCTAAAGTATTCATGCACTTCATGTTACTAGCAACCTTTACCCAGGGAGATATTACAAAAACAATAGCAATAGTTAAAATCCTCTGTTGCACATAATCTACATTGCAGTGTATGGGAGATAGCACACTGAAGTGGTATGTACACATCAGCATCATCAAACAATTCCAGCCCTACTGAAGTAAGTATGATCCTACTGGAAAGGATTTTATATGGATTTTTCCTTTTAAAGGAACTGTGCTGAAATTCAGACTGAATGAACCACCCTGGGGTCCAGGACTGTTGTAGTAGCTTTATGTTGCTCAGAGAGAAAGGCAGAGTGACAGTAGTTACCAATCCATTAGTAAATGACAGAAGTTAAAACCACAGCCATACAACCAGACAAGAGGAAAAAAAGCCAAAAAAGCAGGGAAGTGCAGGAGAACTTTTCATAAATCAGATGTTCAATAACATATTCATGACAAATACATGTTCTGTGCTGTGGAGGGTTGTTTTTTTAATTTGGTTGGTTTTTTTTTTTTCTTTTTTTTCAGTTTAGTTTNGTCTATTACAAAACATGAATTCTGCTCTCGTCATTCATTTCCTTTTTCTGTGGTTTTTTATTTTTGGTGTTTTTTTTTTTTTTTTTTTTTTTTTTTATTTTTTTTTTTTTTTTTTTTAATGTAGATCATTAAAACAGCATTAAATTGAATGGGGCTGTGCCAGTTTATACTAGCTGAGTATATGTGGCTGCCCAATATCAAGACAGAAATAACAGAAGAGCACCAGATCAGACATTCCTTCCTTAAAGATGTACCAATTCCATCAGGTGAGGCCAGGACCAGTTAGACACATGATCTCTTAGTGAACGTGGGCTCACTTCAGCGTTATTATCATACTGATGATGGCTTGTGGTGCAAAGAACAATCCTGATCAGCGTAGCCAATGCTGAATACATCAATTTTTAAGAAAGATTAAGCTACACATTTTTCCAGGTTTTACATCTGCCTCTCTAATTCCCACTTACTCAGAAAGTACAGACTTCTCTCTATGACATATTTGTGGGTGAGCTCAGAGCAGCTCAACAAAAAATACTACTTAAGATGCTGACTGCGTGTTAGATATTGTATATACAACTCTAATTGGGAACGCATTGATTCATCTGCATAAAATGTCATCTACCAATTGTTTAACTTAGGGCAGCTAGAAATTGATTTGATTTAGAGAGAAATACATAGAAAGACATTTTCTTCTTGGCTTTCTTTCTTTCTCACCTTGTTTTCCTTTTGCCACACAAATTCTGAAGCCTGTTAACCCTTTCCTTCACAACAGATTCCTCTCCTTTTGAAAAAGGAAGGAAGTTCTTCCCCAGTGGAATTTTACTGTATTTCAGAACAGCTAATGGCTATGATACAGTGCTTAAGCCATTCATAGAACATTATTTGTAGATAATCAGAATATTATCAGAAGGATAACTGCACTGTTCTGAGTTGTCTTCATTGTTCGAGGCTTTTAGGGCAAACAAATTGGCACCTTGGAGCTGATTTCCTCAGTTGTTTTGTGTGTGTGTGTGTGTACGCTTGTGTGGTGGTAGACAAACCAGTGTTTCTGTCTAGTTGGCTTCTTAGTTTTTTTTGATGTGCCATCTGTGTCCTGATAAACTGAACTCACATGTTTTAGACACAGAAATAGCACACAAACCTGTTCAAGGAGATGAATAACACCCAGACTCAAGCGCTTCTTAATGATAGAAATGGAAACGCTATAGATAAGAGCAAAGCCACATAACAGAGCAATGTTCTGAAAATAAACCCAAAACCAAACAACACACCAACAAAAACAACACAATTACCACATCAGTGGCCAATAGGAGTATACAGCTTGGTCATCATGTAGTACAGCTAATCCCATAGTCTTTGAAAATCCCTCTGCAAAACCAGTGGAAAACCATCTGAGAGAGGGAAATACAGACAAAGTAAATTACTATAATGTGGTGAGAAGCCACTCCAGCTTCAAGTACCAGTTCCATGCATTTTTGAGGAATCTCTACATTTAATGTAAACATACTATATCCTGAAATAATTCAGTACTGCAGTTTTTGACTGAAATATGTTATTTTTTTGCCATGAAAAGGTTTTTTATGGACTATAAATTATGAACATAACAGAGGATACAGACTTTAGATTGGATGGTATGATTTTATAGCACGCTATGTTGTTATGTTCTGGCACTTCAAAAGGATTGATTTTTTTTTTTTTTTTTTTCCCCAGTCTCCTGTTTAGCTGGAGGGCATGCAGATATATTTTGCTAGCAAAAGGGTTAATAGATTCAACCTTTTGAGGAATGTACTCTTCACATGCACATAATACGATGGATAGTTAACTGCATGCACATTGGTAAACAGAGGTGAAAAACAAATTAATTGGAAGGTATAGAGTTTATTGTTTGTTCTCTGTTTGATAGATGGATCTCATTATTTTCATTGGACAGAAAAAGCCATAACAGTTTCCAGAGAAAGGAGAAGTGGCAGCTCCAGGAAACTGCTTACAGATGGACACCCAGCAGGCTAAAAATATTACTTCTGTCCACCTCATCAATAAACTGCCTCCATGCAGAATGGCAATTATTCTTTTCCTGCTCATGTTGCCCTTTGTGAGGCATGAGGACTATTATTGATAACAGGGTATGGAGTGCAAAATATATACAGTAGCTCAAACTCATTTACTATGGTAAATCCATACTGGGTAGCAATGATGCCTTTTATGCCATTATTTAAAGTGGCAGTGTGCACTCATCAATGTCCAAAAGGATTAAGTTGATTCTGTATTTTGCTACTGGCCTATTAATGATTAATGATACACAGTTATTATTTGCCTGTGTTAGACATAGCACATTCTGAGCTGAAAGAAAAAGAAAACTCTGTGTTATGTCTTTAATGGACTAAAATTTTGCAAGCAGCAGGATTTTCTGATCTTTCTTTCACCCCAACACACACAGAGGGACAGATCCTAACGGTACATAACCTGGTGAAGACAGGTACCCTCAGATAAAGGCAACAGGACTACAAGTGTGCTTTTCTGGGGTGTCAGCAGCGCTGTCACCCAGCCCTGACTGTGGGGTGGAAGAAGCCTCACGCAATTCGAAAAGCCATGAGATCCTGGGAGCAAAAGCTGTCTGAGGGAGTGACCACAAATATTTTCGAATGAATTGCTGACATACACAAAGGGCTTATTATACATTTACAGTCCTCTACCTTCTCACCCAAGTACACTTTCTGAATGCACAACAAACTGAGCTTATTCCATATGAAGAAGTATGATCAGTGTTCCTTATAGGAATCCATATGGATTTTCTGACTACGCTGTTGAACTTCATGTGAGAGAGGCTATGCAAGGTTTTCAATATTTGAATGTCAATTTCTATGTGGCACATGAACTGTAAACTGAGAAATACTAAAGGCATGTAGCTTCAATATACCATACCCATGCAAAGGGAAATAATAAAGGTCCAGAAACATTGTAAGAGCTGTAATGTGCCTGAGGATAGGACATTTCTGCCCATAAAGTAGGTTAGATGGAGATCTTATTCATGCTAGAAGATCTTTTCCTTTTTCAACAAGCAAGCTATGTGACGGGAAATGTTAATTTGATCCACAACAAAACCATTACTTCATGAGGTCCAAGGTGAACTGCCCTTCTGAAATGAAGAAAGTTAAGATAATTAGAAAAATTGGAAAATAATTCAATGCAGAGCTTAAGGCAGATATAGAGGGCTGCATACAGAAACCACTGAAGTCAGTGGAAATACTGCCATTGAATTAAGTACAGTCATGTATCAGCTTGCTGTTTCAGAGAGAATTCCCCTACAGGCACGGAGTTACATCTATGTTGCTGGTGTTACTATTACTATTGACATCTACTCCTTACAAAGATTCTTTCACCTGTGGCATTTATAGAAATTTGCAAGTGGAATGAAATATCCCGTATTTCAGATTTTAAAAAAATGTATGAAATTACCTGTTTCTATTTCTGATCTCAGCAGCCTTGTTGTTTCTTACAGCACACTTAGTCAGGAGTCCTACACCTTCACTAGATGAGTCATATTTAAATTTTTTTATCTGTGTTAGTACCTGAGAAACCCACCTCAGTAGCTGTTTTGTATATGCACACAAACCTCCTTTACCAAACCCATTGTGTAGAATAAAAAAATCTTTGGCTGTTCATTGTCACCTGAATATTACAAATGTACAGAGCCCAAAGCCTGACGGCAGCTATGCTTGTGGAACAGTCAAGGTGACACCACTCAAGAGTGATCTGCTTGGAAAATGATGACAGAATAGCATATACTTGTTAATACATTTAGTATTCTCTACTTTATGACCTAGAAGTCATTGTTGTATTTCCATTTCATCCAATAGATTCAATGTATTAGTAGAAAGTAAAACCTAAAGTTTCACTACGTATACATGCCAAAATAAAATCTCTATGCTTTAGAACTTTCATAAAACTAACCAGCATCATGCCTTCTGAACACTATTCAAAGCTGACCAAAAAAAACCCCAAAAAATCTTTAATACCTTTGACAGAAAACACTTCTTTTGTGTTCTCCTCTTGATGATTAATATTTAAGATTCTTTCTGAAAAATAATCTCGCATACTCAGAAGAGGTGCCTCTCAAAAAGAGACATTGTATGCTCTCTTTTCCTAGACCCAAACAGAAATTACAGTAACACAAACATATTAATCACTGCCATTGTCCCAAATTTCTAAGAATTAGTAAATGTACAACTGCATAGCCAGTACTATGGAATCATTAAAAATATATCAAAAAACTCAATCAAACCAAAACTGTTAAAGCATGCATGTTTCCCAGCTATTTGCCAGAACTTGTTTTGGACTTGAAGCTCTGCAGGACCTGGAAGGTAAAGCTACTGGTTCACTTATAAAAATTTTATAGAAGGTCTTCATTCAAAAGTATTTTTACTGCCCAGAATGACATTCAATGTACAGTGAAGTGGTATGTCTAATTTGTATAGAAGAATGGTAAGATACTAATTTCTAGTAAAAAACCATCAAAACTATAATTTTTAGAGAGTTTTAGATTTATTTGTTTGTGGTTTTGGTGTGGTGTTTTTTGTTCGCCTTTGTTTTATTTTTAAGGACACAAAGGCTGCCTAAGAGGCATCATCTATTTTCCTTTACTGTTGTCTGGGCTATCATCAAACCAATAAGCAAAATGTGGATAATAACAATAAAATCTAAAGTTACTGGGAAATTTACTAGCTTTGTATAATATCTAGGAGAATAAATGTAAGTCTCTCTCTTTTAGAACTACTGTTTTATCACTAGGTCCGTCTTGTAGTAATTTGCATTACCATGGTGCAGTGTTGGATTATTTTACCAAAATATATTTTCATTAAGATTTCACAGTCTTGCTCTAGTAGGAGAAAAAAACAAGTAGATTTTTAAGGGTTTGTTCCCTCCATAAATGAAACATTTCACACTGCTTTAAACTGAATATTTCTTGTGTCCATGCACTTAATGCGCTGCTAGTTTTTATGACACTACTTGTCTCACAAGTAAAATCAGGCTACTGGTCTTAGCATTCTTAGTGTTCTCCACATATGGTTATCTCCTTTATGACCTAGATGAATTACTTTTGCTCCCTATCTTCCATGTGTTAATGAACATCTTTGTTTAATTTTATTCACAGTCACAGCAGCTTCGATTATTCATTCAGGCCTAGAAAGGCAAGTTATTTACCTATAAGCAGAGACTTTTCCCAGCAAGTTTATAAGCACACATATAAATTAGAGTTATTATTTTGACCATGCAATAAAGTTTCCTTAGAGTTCTCTAATCACTTTTAGAATTATACTGTAATGAAAATCTATTAATCTTATGGTGCTTTACACACTACAAAAGTAGCATTTCTAATGTAACTAACATATTAGGGCAGGAAGGTGTGGAGAATTAACCTTTCACCATTTCTAATTAAGACAGATAATGAATGAGCGACCAAAAAGTGTTTTAAAAAGTTATTTTCTTGTACTTATGAAATGATTCTTTGGTTTATCTGTGTCCTGGTTCTGGCCAGGACAGGGTTCATTTTTGCAGCAGCCAGGAGGGTGCATGGCTTGGATGTTATTCTAGCCCACTTCACGTCATTGTCAGGCGTGGAGAGAAGGGGTTCCTTCCAGTCGAGTGGGCCTGGCAGAGGGAGCCATCGGGTATTGACAGCTGTTGGGGGGTTTTGGTGTAAATCGTTCCTTTCTTGTACCCTTTGTCATCAATACTGTTGCTGTTCCTGTTTGCTTTCTTATTTCATTGCTGTTTCCAGTAAATTGCTCTTGTCTCAACCCATGATCTTTATTTTTGTGCCTCCAATTCTCCTCTCCAACCCCCTGCAGAGGGAGGGGGAAGTGGGGGAGCGAGCAAGCGGCATGCTCTGTTTGGAGAGTCTCACTGGGACCACTAAACTGGGGAGTACCATTCCTATACTCTGACAATCTGTTGGGAAGTACCAGATCATCTCTACTCGTAGGTCATCACTCATAAATAAAACAGGCATAAGCTCCAAAGCACAGATGAGTTGCTATACTTTAACAGATCAGTGCTTCTATTTAATACTATTAATTCATCCCTAGATGATGTTAATTTAGTAATGTAAATAAGAAAAAAACATTTAATCTTTATGAAGAAAACTTGATGTCTAACAAGCAATGGGCAAAGGGGAAAAAAATACCCAAACTCAAGTATTCAAAAGGGTTTTTCTTTTCTCATTTCCCTTCACATCTCTCCAGCAGCTCTTCCAACATGACAAAACAGAATAGTTAGGTGTAGGTGACTGTTGGAAGATTTTAATCTCTTCCTAGGTTTTCTCAGTTAAGTATGTTAAGATGCATTTTTTCTAAAGGAAAAGTTCTGCCTTACCATAGGACTCCACCCTTGGCAGAACATTTTTAATAGGCAAGACACAGCCAGAAACTGTAGTTCAAATTTTTGTACTGAAAATTTTGTTAGCAATAAAAGCTATATGCTTCTTCCAAAATGTGATACTTATAAAAGACCGTGTAGCTATTGAAATCCATTAAAGTCATCCTGTTGTCTTGAATGAGACTTTTAAAAGACTCCAACCTTTGCAAAAAGAAAAGAAAGAAAAAAACCCCAATAAATCTATTAATTACTTATGCAAGTAAGAGAATTAAATATCTGAGGAATTAGCAGCAATATAATTCCATATTCCTTGTGTGTATCTAGGTATCTTTAGAAAGGAGAGCACTCACTGGCTAAATACTATCTTCTATTCCATTTGCAATGAGATAAACAGAACATAGGCACACATTGGATTTTCATGACAATGCTAACGTATTTTACGTACTATTTACATATTGGATGGTGAGAAACAGGCAAAAAATAAAAGGAATTTGTGTAGCAAGCCTGATCTTAATTTAGTTATTTTGAAAATTGCATTATATCAATTCTGATTTCTTAAAAGTGAGTTAAAATGCGATTTAAAAAGAATAAGCTGAAACACTATAATCACTACCACCATAAAAGAACCACTTAGCCTCATTTTTAAGACTCTGAATGAGACAAAAGTTACTATGTTACCATGCCAGTTTTCTATCAGTAAAGAATTAAGCTCTTGTGCTTGAGGTCTGCAGCAGTTTTTCAGACAAGAACAAACATGTATGATAACAAAAAGTAGAAACTGATTCATTTTGTCTGAACAGATACAACCCAAAGTATGAATTTCATTGCCAATATTAATTAATCTTTCTGACATGATTGCGATAAGCCAGTAGCACTGTAGTATATTTCCATGAGTCTGTATCTCTCTGCTACCAACCACCAACATGAACCAAGCCTGGCTTCCTGTTGAACAGAGAAAGCCCATGGGCCAGTGCCTTGCCATTTCATGTATGTCCATGGAATATGGCCCTAGGCCCTAAAAGGGTATTTTCATTTTGTATGGCATGGCAAAACACGTATGTTAATTTTTTACTCCACTTTGTCATTTTTTAGTTAATTGCAGATAAAAGAAACTTCCTGAAGGGGTGTCTATGGAGGAAAAGGTAGATTAGGAGGAAAACCAGATCCTACAGAGGTGTTCCCAGATATCCTGAGGCTGTCCCTCTCAGATGCTAAAGAGATTGGCTGTATGCACTAGAGCCAAACTGAAAGCCAACTGAAGCTTTTCTAAAGACAGCAGAATGTATCTATGAATGTCACCCCCTAGGGAAAAAAGCAAACAATTAAACAAACAAAAACCCCCCTTAACTATTTGAATTTAAAAGCAAGTACAACTGCCCAGTAGGATACATCCTCAGTTTCTGATAGTTGCTGAGCTCTCTCAGAACTTCGAAGAGAAAATTAAGAAAAAAAAAAGTTAAATATTCACACAGCACCAGGAAATGCCACTTTAGTCAAAAGCAAAAATCCTTTTTCTTACTGGAAGTCAAAAAGTTTTCACAAAGTCTTCAACAAATACACAGTAGTATTTTCTATACAAGAAAGTGAGAAAAAACCCAAAGTGGAAAACAATCAGCAAATTTTGTTACAGGCCACAGTCCAAAAACTTCCTACTATTGGCCTGGATGTATATTGCAGCTAAGGAACTCGGCACGTTTGACAGGAGCAAGGAACATGTCACATCCATAGGGGTCTGAATTGAAAACTACCAGAACACAATTTTATTCATTTATTTATCCTTTAACATAGTAAGACAAATGATGGCAAAGATCCTGATCCCTTTAAGCCTCCAAATCAGTTCCAGGAAGAGAAGCAGTCATTCAGTGGGTGCCAAGGATCAAACAGTATATGGACTGTAAACTGGGATGTCTCCTGACTGCCCAAAAGTAGCTGTAAGAATAGCAGTGTAACATGTTATTAATATGATGTAATATGTAAATTGAGAGGATTATAAAATGAAGAAACAGCTTCCTCAACTACCCGTATTAAGGATAAATGACCATTTTGCCATAATGCCACTTCCCTGAATAAAACTGAAATAAGAGAATATTGTCACTTTGATAATTAGTCATAAGAAAAAGATATTAAACATGCCAAGCTTGAATATTTTACTATGCTAGGCAGACAAAAATTAATTACTGATGATGATATAAATACATAATTATTGAGTTTAGTCTACAAATATGGAAATTATAACCCATAAAACTGGTAAAACTCCTATTTCTCTATTTTGCCTAGGTAGTATGAAATAGAAATAAAAGTATTTTCAGCAGTTTTATAAGTACAAAAAAAAGCTCTTGGGAGCTTTTTTTGTAGTAAGCACACATGGATCAAGGCACCAATGGTCCCTCTAATCCAAATATTTGCCAGATACCACTGCTTTCCCTTGAAATCTTCCAGCTGCTGATGAATCAGCTTTTGACCTATGAACTAATAGCACCATTCCTTTTTTCAGTATTAGAAAAGCGATACTGCCTGTTCTTAAAAAGTTTGTTGGATTGTAAGCACTAGTAACTATTAAATGCTGGTACAGAAAACATTCCTTTTTCATGTTATCTCTCTTCATCTGTGCAACTTCTTGGTCTTTGCCACACAAAATTCAGACATAGCATTTGATCTTTGGGCTTTATGCACAGCAGTCTTGTGCTAATTAGACATCACGCTTTTCATGCAGACCATGCAAGAACTACAATCATCAATTTGTACTTCACAGTATCTTTTCTTTCTTTTGCAGAAAATGTCTAAACAGAAATAAATGTGAAAATTCTTCCCTGAGCATCATCCACCAAGCAAGGTCTAATAATGCATATAAAATGACTTTTTAATTTACTATTTTAATGATTTCCTTTATTTAAAGATTTTTTTCTATTGGCAAGTTTTTCTATCACTCAAGTTACTCTGGAGTAGTTGGTATCAGTTGACACAACAAAAACTACTTTGCAAAGGGATATAAGCCACCACTGATGGACAATAAGCCACTTAAACTTTTTTTGACAGAAAATGTCATTGGTTTTGGGCACACATCCCAACCAACCAAAACCACCAAGAGGTTCAGAGAGACACGCTCAGAAACATTAGCAATTGACACAAGAGGACTTATACTTGACTATCTGTGTGAATATTAATGGTATTAAGTTATCTGAAGACCTCTGTAGTTTCTGATCCTTAGTAGGTGTTTATCTGCTCTGAAAATCACGAATTCTAATTAGATACTGAGTTCTGCTCTTTCTAATGAGGTGCTGTTCTTCAGTAACTGAGATTGAGTACTAGAAACAAAATATGAAGAGCACTGGAGTCATGCAAGTCATTATTTTACATAGAGCAAAAGCATTTCACCATGTAGACACTACTCGAGGCAAGCTAAAGTTTCAAATTATATTGTGTGTGTATTAAACTAACTCATTGTTATTGTTACCCAGTTACACAAGGTTACCCCGAGCCACATTAGGTGCTGAGGAATACCTCTGCAGAGCACAGAAAATTTGAGGGAGTAGACAATCATGAAGATTTCAGAAATTGATGTTGATGACCCCATCATTCTCACATCCATATTTAGTCTAGCTCCTCTTTAATCCACAGTTTTGTTGTGAAGGTTACCAGAGTTATGGGGTGATATGAATGGCATGTGTTATATTTCAGTGATAGCATTACTTTGAAAAAAAAAAATTAAAGTTCATAATCTGATCTTCATTTACCAAAAGAGGTCCCATTAATATTCACTAATAAATATATTTGCATTCTTCTTTGAGACCCCATTGTAGACAAGGCTTTTGTAGTTTCCTATACCTGTTCATGATATTAAAGCAGTTCTTCAGTTGTGAAAGCTTCAGTGCCCCCAGTTTAAGCGATCACTATAGAGAATAACAAATTGAAGCTTTTGACTAGATAGCAAGAGGGAAAACAATCAACCTACAGGGAAATAATACTTTAATACATGGTAGGAAGGGAAACAAAGATAATCACCTAGAAAAAGAAACTGAGTAATTTCATCTGCAGTTTTGTAGCTCAGTATTTTCAAGCTATCCATGAAATGCAAGCAGATCAGTATTCTCACTTCAATATAATATTTTAGGGCAAGAATGAAACTTCAATAATTTGAATACACTGTGATAGTGCATCAAATTAATATAGTCCTGAAGAGAAAAATGGTTGTGTTTCTGAACCATAAACTGATGGCAGAGAGAATATGAGAGGAAAAAAATGAATGCTTTATTCCCCCCTTCAGAAGCCAATCTTTAAAATGCTTTCATTAGCAGTTAAAAAACACTACTTTGAAATAGAGAAAAAAATGGATTTGATGATCCTGAATACTATGGGATATAGTTTTGCTTCCCCATTTTACTAACAGGCAATGTAGAGAGTTTATTTTATTTGCATTACATTTGAAAAAGATTTGCTTGTAAAAGAACCGAACAAAAATAAAAGCAAAAAGAACTGTACATTTTTTTTTAACCTTCTAATAAATATAAGAGGGAAGTTGTTCCTACATTTAAGAAAGAAAAGTGAGGAAGTACACTTTTTTCTAGAAGAAGATGATTCTAAAATTCTAGGGAGAGAAAGTGAAATTTTCTCTAGTGACTGTGGGCAGAGTAAGTTTGTTTAGAACATAAACCAGCAAACAAACAAAACCCCAAAAAGTAAAGAAATAAGAAACCCAGCTGAATGTGGACCCAGTAAAGTACATATCACAATACATACCAAAGGAAATTCCTGTTACACAAGAGAGTAGATTGCTCCCTGGAATATTAACTTTATTCAAGCTTTCTAATCCACAAGAAAATTCTTTAGGATCTGAGAAAGTCTGATTGAGAAATGTTTTATTTTCCTGTCCAAATAAAAGCTATAATTTTACCTACCCTTTGTCATTTTGGTGCATTTAATCTGCCCAGACATGGATTTAAACACTTCAGTTATCTGAGCTGATGGAAGGAAATGAGCATTTCCATGAAGTCAGCAGACTTGCACCAAAAGCAGGTATTTACATTGCGGCATGGAACAAACCGCCTCCTTGTGCTTGTTTCCCTCCAGTAAGTATAAAGTGGCTCTAGACAACCAGGTGAGTGAAACAAGTCAAGTTGTTCTCCATTGTTGGGTCAACATTAAGACCTAGGAATACAGGAGAATTATGCTGATAGCAAGCTCGACCATTCAAGCACTGTAAAGGGGTGAGAAAAGAGAAGCAGTGACTTGGAATAGTCACAACAGCAATGTATTCTTTTCTCTATTGTACATTTGAGTGGTGATGATCAGCACTATGGACATACTTTCCCCATGAATTTTAATCTGTCCATTCCAAGAATATCAGACTAGTACAAAATTTTGTAAAAGAATAAGAAAGAGAAAAAATACTTCAATAATTCCATCTACAACGATCCCAGTTCAGAAAAACCTGGCTTCAGATACTATAAGGACCTGCTGTAACATGCTAAATCTGAAATTCTGAAGACAGCTAAAACTTTAAAGCCTCATCTTTGGTATTTGTCTCGCCAAAGGTCATTGCATACCCTTTGATTCCAGGCTTCCCATCAGTTGTTTTTCTTGCAAACTGTCCCAGAAAATCTAGATTACTCTGAGATTTGAGAACTATACCTGTATTAATAAATGTTCAATGGCATGATTGCTCTTATTTAGCAGAAAAAATTGAAGAGATTGGTTGTGAAATAATAGATCCTTTAATATTTGATGAGTGCTGATTTATAGTCATTGATGGTCATATACTGTCTTACTCTCTACAGGTCCAGTCACAGGTCAATTGTGTGACACTACAGTAAACCAGGCATCCTTACTACAATCCAGTGAGTGAAAAACCTTTGCCTACTTTTGCTAACCAGTGCTAGCATACACACTAAGAAGGAGAAAACAAACTGATAAAGAGTGACCAGTTATTCTAGCAGATAAAGTTTTGAAATAAAAATATTGTTTTGTAACAGTTGTTTTAGCCCTCTTCCAGCAGGATGGTTTCCAGATAAGAAAATACTCAGGAGAACAGGTAAGCCTTATGGACCAGCAATCATTTTAATGAGCATGTCACTGAGAGCTTTGAGAGTTTCAGAGCCATAGAATCCATTTCACAACTTTCTACAGCCCAAGTGCTAATGCAGGCAGGAAAGTCCTCCTGCCAATCACAACCCTGTCACTGTCCGTACCAAGAGCAGCGAAGAATGACACAATCAAAATTTAGGAAAAAGTGGAATATTTAATTAATTATAAATCGGTTTATATAACTTGGTTTGCAAGAGTAGCATAGTACTATTGGTTCCTTGGTCAACCACCTCCTAGAATGATTGGTGGAGGCTATACAACACCCATTTCAAAATATTTTCCTCAGTGTACCGTAACAACACTTCACAACAAACTCCAGGTACAAAGATAAAGAATTAGTTTACAAAACCATCTTCACTGTTTTTGGCTAGTCTGCGGGAGAAAGCAATGCTCTCACACAACACTGAGAAAAAGCTGAAGAATTTGTCTGCTTCTAACTTTTCAGCATCCATAACAACCCCATCTCTCCAAATCATAGACTGAATCTTGCTTTAACTCCCAGTCAAACACAGCTTTTTTTTGTTTCCTGCTTATGATTCTCAACTTGCCTTTCCAGGTGGTTGTTTTATGATCCAGAAAAAAAGGAAACTGCCTCAGCCATTGGAAGTACCTATTACTGGTCCTGAAGGGCATATGGCTAGCAAAGGAGCCAGACTAAATAAAAGTCGAAGCAGAAATTGTGACACATGAACCACTTTGAATTTTGGCTCACCATACTTGGGAAGTCGAATTGCCAAGATATCAGAGGAATATTCATGTATGGCTTTAATGAATGGTTAGAACAGGAAAAAAGATGAGGCAGGAGGAGAATTATGAAAATTCAAGGACTTTCTCATGAATCAAACCAGAAATCCACAGATCAAGTTTCTAAATTAAAACCTAAATTGTCTAAGGCTGCAAAGAGCGGTTGGGGAATCTCCTTCTCTGGAGATATTCAAAACTTGCCTGGACGTGATCCTGTGCAACCTGCTCTAGGTGAATCTGCTTGAGCAGGGGTTTGGACTAGATGGTCTCTAGAGGTTACTTCCAACCCCAACCATTCTGTGATTCTTCAAGTTGCCTGTATTAATGAAAAACATTACCGTGTTTTCTATTTGCAAATGCAGCTCAGCTATTAGATGCCGAAATATGTAAAAAGATTTCATCTTCCAGCCAAGGCAGTTGGTTAAGTTATTCCTGTTTCCCTGACAACCTGTCAGCATTCATGACCCAGTGAAATTCCCAACTGAGTTGCTGATCAGGCAGTTAATAATTTAGAAGTTTCTTTCTTCTGTGGGCTTGTGTTTGTCATTAATGATAGAGCCACTAGCAAACAGCTCTTCATCTAGTCCATAAATGAAACAAGTGTGAGGTAACACTGGTTGCTAAATTAGCCCGAACTTCTCAGATGTCTTTGCCTGGAACCACAGTAAAAACAAAGGACAAGAGCTCTGCTCTCATCAAGAATATGCCATGAACATACCTAGAGTTATCATTAGTAGCTTCATCCTTTTTAAATGCTGTTTTATTTCAAACTAGGATGTGAAAATACTCAGAATAGAGGTATCAGTTAATTACCATTGTTACTGGGCTTTTTCCAACATAGAAATGTCACTTCACTCACAAAAACCTTATTCCAAGAAGCATAAGGCTTCACTTTTTTTTTTGTGTAATCTCTCCATTGAGCAGAGCAGATGAAACAACATATAAGGGTAGACAGCACTCTTAAACAAAACCTTGAGCACAGAAGGCACTATGCATCCAACTTTTCCAACTTAATTTCCTTGTACTCCTGAGATACAGGTTCTTCTCTTTTTTTAACTATGCTTGGCAAAGATGAGATATTTGCCACAGTGATGCTTATTCCTGCACATCCAACCCCAAATACCAGTGCAGCTGTGTGTGGGAGTCAAGGCTATGAAATAGTTGAAATAATGATGTCTGTGGCTCATGAAAAAAAAAAAAAATACCCAATAGGACCAAATGTGTTTCACTGCAATATGAATAAGTGGCAATTTCCTGGTTGCTTTGAGTTCTGCAGTTTCTTCATAATTGAGTCCTTCATTAGCATTTTTTAAGCATCTCTTCTCGTTTTCATTGCTTCACTGAAAGAAAATATGCTTCAGCCTTACTTTATTTCCAACATTAATACAAGTCAATATTCATTCCCCCACCCCTCTCCCTTCAAGATTAGGATCTTCTTTTATGAAAAGAAGACATCCTCTGAAAGCCTGGATTCTACAAAAAATACTTTCACAATTTCAAGAAAATGAAACCTGAAATTTCAAAGTGTCTATATTTTGGTACTATCAGGAAATTAAAATAGTCTAGCAGTACAAAGACCAGAAAATTAAATTCTCTAAGAATGGTACAGTGCTATTTAACTCCTCAGGCTGAAGGGAGTTTAAAGAGAAGTAAGGCTTAAAGTGTAAGAGTGCATATATTTTAATAATAATACTTTCTCTTCCTCCAGTGCAGAACCACAGCATATTCAGAAAGAATGACTGCATTAAAAGTTTTTTCCATGCTAACTAGAACCAATGGGCTCTTTTCTGACATTCTGCGCCTTAAATTCTTTCACCATATCTCAAATATTTCTTGTGATTTTTCAGAAGACCTAACCACATACAGACACATTTTGTCAAGTTTATACATTGCAATTAGAAAAGGCATTGCAACTATGACCATTAAAATAACTGAATTTAAAAAAAAAAAATATATCAAATGTGTATTTTGGACTGAGTGGTTTTGGTTTCGTTTAACTGCAATAACACTTTCTTTCAAAGCAGGAATTCTGTGGTGTGATTTGAGAGCCTAAAAACATGTATCTAGTGCTTTAAAGTACCCTGAGTGTTCTCCAACTGCTAATCCTGAAGTGTCTCCCATTAATCACACAGCCTATCTGCCCAGATGTCTTAGGTGTTGTGTATTACTCTGATGCCCCTGCTTAGGCACCTGGGTTGCTCCTTTGCAGTTTAGTTTGCCTGTAAAAAGTCAGACAGGCAAGAAGGTCTGCTGCTCCATAAAGCCGAAATGAGGTTTCAAGAGTCACTGATCAGCCTAAGAAATGTGAAGAGGCGGCCAAAATTGGTTTCAGTAATTTTATACATTAGGAAAGTAGGGGATTTGTTCAGGAAGGCATTATACCATGCTAGTGATGAATGGGAATCAACCTGCATCACTGAACCAGAATACACAGCCCAAGTAAAAATGAAGTGTTGAAGCACCTCAGGTGGTGTGGTACCATTAGGAGAGGAGTTAATGAGAAAAATCATGATATGGAGAAACACCAGGAAAAATTAAGTTGAAAAAAATATAAGAAATGAGGTCTGGCTGCAGTCTATCAGAAGCTGACTTTGAGCCTAAGGAAATACATTTTATCTCCTAGGCAGGTGGCTCCAACTGAGCTCTAGAAGAAAAACTCTTAAGTGCAGAGAGTCTATTTTAAGAACATATAAAAAGACAAAATAACCCCAGGAATAGCTTTAAGTTTTCTGTATTGACAGTGAACTATGAGATGCAGTTTAATGAATCAGGATGGTACCATAAAAACCTACTTTTCTTTTAACATTCAATATAGTAATAAAATTAGATGAATTAAAGTGGAAGTAGCAAACTATAGAATAAAAATGGGACATGGCAGCAATTTGTGGAGGGATTTTTTTCCAAGTTCTTAATTCAAAGGAATGTATGCTAATGCCTGTTTAATACTGAAGTTAAAAAAAAAAACAAGAAACAACAAAAGCTTAAAAAAAAAAAATCAGCCTTTTTAAAAGTTTTTTTTTTCTTTTTAAAAAGAAAAATGATGTGTTTGACTGCTTTTATAGATCTTTTTCCAAGTTTATTTACTGTGAGCCTGATCCAGCATACACTGAAGCAACAGGGAATTTCGTAAGACAATTGCAGTCTATGAAAAGGTGTTATGACAAGATGTTTCATCCTCTATCACAAAATCCACACATTTCAATACAGCATTTTAAAGATAAACATGAACACAAAATCTCTAATTCTACCTAGTCTTTTGAATCAGTGGCAGTGCTATTTCTGGATACTTTAAAAATGTATTTTCACATCTAACCTGAAAAAATCAAGTTCATTATATGAAACAGTAGGAAGAAACAAAAAACAGTCCAAGAATGTCCAAGAAACAGTGCACTGCCCAAATTTTTTAACTCTTTAACCATTGTAACCATGCATGTCTGCCAGTTACTTACAGAATCTCTATGCTGTGTTATCTTTTCTAAGCAATAAAAGTTACGGCAGTTCGCTATTTTATTTTTCTGCTGTGATGTTCTGGTTGGATGCTGGCTTCCTTCTGGCATATCTTTCAGATCTCACAAGAGCACCGTGATCTTGCCACTACCCCAAGCACCCAGCTGCAATCCCTGCCAGGCTGGGTCTCATACATTTTAAAGAGTTGTTTAATCTTAAAAAAACTACAAGATCTAAATTGAACTTCTGTATCCGGCCTTAACACACTCCGTAAAGCTTTGCTTCACACAATCTGCCCCTAACAGTGTAAACACTGGGGGGAAAAAAAAATAAAGCCTGAAGTTACCCTGTTGCCAATACAACTCATTCACCTATAGAATTCTACATGTTTCAGTCTCATACCTGCTTTTACATTCATTTCAGAAATGTGCTTCAACTCATACCTTAGTCAATTTTTAATTCCTGCAGAAATTGCTTCATTGGTTGTCACTGCGTTTTCCCCAGAAAACCTGATACACTACTAACAGATTAACCTGTTGTAAAGCATATTGCCCAATATTTCCCTAATCTTTCTAATGGGCTGGATTTCAAAATCTACTATCCATAGATAGCAGGGTGGTTGTATTAATCTCACTTTTTTTGCCCCCATGAAGGTTTGCAGAGTAGAAATTATTAAGCAAACCAATGCTAAGGAAGCAAAAGCAAAGAGATCAAGTGGGGTTTTTTGGCTCCTGATCATTACTGCTGCCCATGCATGTACATTTATGACTCAAAGACAAGTGAAGCACTACTGTACTTGGTCCTAAAACACACCCAGCCCCTACTGCATCAAATCTTCCCAGAAGCTGGCAACTTAGCAGGCTACCTTATTTCTATGGCAGCCACATACACAGTGGAAGGGCTGGTGCCTCTGAAAATGAATGACCCACTAAAATGTACCTATTGTCATGGTAGCTTGTGTTTCTAATAAAGATGTTTCTATACTCTCTCAAAAACAAAACAACAGCCAAAAGAAGAAAGAAAAAAAAATGGAAAAATATTGGGAAACAAGACTTCAGGGGTGCCTGCTTCTTTCTTCTGCTCCTTTTAAATCTCAAAATGAATAACCTAATTTTTATCTGTTAAGTGGATTTTTGTTTGGTTAGCAGGCTGGAGGTTTTTGGCTTTGTTTTTGGTTTTTTTGGGTTTTTTTTTCCTTTTTGGGGTTGATGGGAGGGTTGGTGCTGGGGTAGGAGGGCAGAGGAATCACCACCACATCTTCTGCCATTATGTCCTAACCTGCTAGCAATGTTTTCCTCAGTTCATGTATACCTGCTTCTAGCAAACTTCGTTTGTTTGGTGTAAAAGGAGGAAGTTCAGAAAGGAGAGTAGCCCTAGGACATAACAAACTACTTGCCTAGTAGTTTGTGTAAAAAACCCAAACGTTGCAGTACTCAAGAGTCACACTATAGCTTGCATGCCTTGCACAACCTCCAGGGATGGTCAATGGCTTGTTCTTGAAAACAAGCACATATACCCTTCATATTTGCAGAAGAAATTTTCAAAACCTTGAACTGAAAGAGCATTTACTACAGGCATGGTCCCTGGCAAATACCGTAACCGCACTCCTGGTTAATTTTTCCTAAGTGCTAGAGGGAGAAGTAGAATTGTTACAAACAAGAAAAAAATAACACTGCTATTTAATTTTATAATTTTATACCAGCAACACTTGTTTTTATGATCTCTGGAAGCCATTTTAGAAGGTTTTTCCCCAAGGAAGATAACAAAAAATAAAACCAAATCCCCCTTATTCTTACTGAAAAACAAAGCTAAAAGGCCTGCTTCAGACTCCTGTGCTTTCAGGTTTTTGAAGAAGCATTGGCTGCTTTTATTTAACATCATGAAGCCAACATTTTGGCTATACCATGTAAGTTTAACTCTAAACATTTCCAGGAAAAAGGAGAAAATTATATTTACCTCACAAGCCTCACACGACTTAGATAAAAATGCATTTTGAAGGGGTTAGCCAAAGAAGTGATTGTAAAAAAAGGAGAAGACTAAACATAGTTTTAGCACTAAATCACTTCACTGGTTATTTATTATCAAAACCTATTTGAAATGAAATCTTACTGTATCTCCAAAAATTAAACAGCATTTGCAGCCTGAACAGTGTTGAACACCGTCGGGAATTATAAGGTATCTCTATTTTGAGCTGCAAGTACTAGGATCATTTTTTGAAATGTGTGGTAAATTGCTATGTTAATCAAGGTAAATCAAGCCTTGCATAAGAATCCCTTTCAGAAATAAGTAAACAGTTCAATTTTATTTTCCATCTAAATTTTGAGGATATAATTGTTTGAAGACAGAGCATCAGAACTTTTTGTAAGGAGATGAATTAAATCCATTCCTTTTTCTTTTTTAGGGAATAATTTAAAATCGTGTTAAATAATAGGCATAAGAAAAAGCAGTTCTGTTCAAGGAACATGGATACAAGATGAATGAGACGTTACTAATAATGGTACTGTCACAGTTAACAATTTTACTGCTTACTAGAGGCATGGCCAGTTAGGCTAGAATTACTTAGTAGCACAGTCTCTGCAACCCAGTGGTATTTCTATTTGCCACTCAGCTGTTGGAGGAAAATGCAAGTCTTTTAATGAACTATGAAATCAACCAGTAAAACGCTTCAGCTTATGAGACGGGCTGACTAGCATCAAGGTGATACATCATACATGCAGGGTGCTGCTCAGTCTACTGTGGTACAGTGAACTCTGCCTGCAGAACTACAGTATCCGCCAGCAGGCACTTACCAATAAAAGCTTTCCAAGGCAAATTAGGGTGTCTGAGGACAGCTTTAAAGTATTTTATTGCTCTTAACTTCGCAGAAAGCACAGCAGGGGTTGGAGAAAGGGAAAGGGTTTTCATTACTCTTCTTTAGTGAATCCACACAAAATTTGGTTCCCAATATAAATCAGATCCTCCTTCTAACTACCAGCCACTTCTCTGTATGGAAGTTCTGGCTGGGTTCATTCTAGCAGGAGCATCCATATTACTTAAAAATACAAAGAACATTCCTATTACTTGAAAATATAAAGAGCATTCCTGAACACATCCTTAATGCTTTGATCAGGCATTTCTGTCATAGCCTCAGATAGCTCAAAGATTATAATATATAAGCATTATAGGTTAAAGATATCACAATTGTTTTTTGAATAAGTACAGTCAGGATAGTTGTACATTAATATAGCCAGCATAAAGTTATCCTCTGATACCAAGGCACAAGGAAGAGCCAGTGACCAGATTGGATCACATAGCTTTTTCCTTATACATGAATTCTATCAGACAAAATACAAAGCAAGCAAAGGAAGTTAAAACCCTCAGTCTTTACAAACTCATAAACCATGTAAAAGTATTCAGGGAAGACATACCTTCCTGGGCTAGTCATAGTGATGATAGGAATCACAACAGGTTATGAGGCAAAGGCAGAGGACAGATGATACAATAAACAGTATAAAATTGACAAATTACAGAAATAGCCTTCTTGAAAGGAAGCATCACTTTAAGCAACTTACACATTTAAAGATAAGCATGCTCAGGAGTAGATAAGCATATGAAAACCTAAAAGTTGCTATCAACAGGTACTTCAGGAGGGCTTCAGCTTCCTGCTGAAGCTGTTATACTTTTCCTAAGCCAAAGAAAGGGTAAACAACATTCTGGAGGGCATGTTTGGGTCAATGAATGGAGAGAATGGGAAAAAAACCCCCCAGATTCAAACCTTTTTATCAAAGGCTGTTGATGATGCATTGACTACCCAATAGGGAACAACACTGTCAAATCTTGCAACATTACCATGCAAAATTCAGTGCTGCATTGCTCTGTATTTTTCCTTGTTGACCAACAGCTTAACCTTTCTCCATATCTAAGTTTTCCATCTTTAAAAGACAGGAAACAGGACACAAAAGAATCCATAATCTAGGAGAAACTTTCATGAGCCTTGTGCATGTTAGATTTGCGTGGCTGAGGGCTGGACTGGGTGGAAAAGGTGAACATAGGTGTAAAATAAAGAACAGAAACTTCTTTAAAGAGAAGTCTTTCAGTTTTAAATAGAGATATTTTGAGAATTAACACCACTAAAATAAAACTAAGGATAGGACCTACCTAAGAAATAATAAACAAATAGCACATGTTAGATGGTAAGTAAAGTCAATGTATCTGTAATCCAGCCTTTAATTTAAATTATATTTCTGATGTAGCATATTAAAACAAGTTACTCCACACTTACAGTTTTGGTTTGGCTTTTCTCTGTTTTACAGACTCCTTCTCAGAGTTTCTCGACAGATGTGATGAGAGATTGTTTGCTTGAAAAGGCCAAAAAAAGTGCTTGAGTGGAGTCAAGTCAACTGTTGCTTCACTTGTACAAGCAAAAAAGGAAATGCATGCAGGGGAGAGGAAATTACAGGAAATACAAAATATTCTTCAAAAGTCACACATTGAGAAGATAAATACTCCAAGTAGTCAGAGCAGTTGGATTTTGCACCATGCAGTGTTTGGATAACATAGAAAGTGTCTAAGGTTCATTAGTATGAGCCCTAAGATCCCAGTAAAATACCTCACTACTAGAATTTTTAATTCTCAATCCCACCCTGGACATCCACTTCCTTTCAAATATCTTGCTGTGCACGCTATCAAAGAAAGAACACCAAAATAGAGGATTTTTTCCTAGAAGGAGAGGAGGTTTTCTAAAGCTAAGCAAACATTTTTACAGAGAAAATATGCATCATTATGATATGTTAGCTATTGCAATGTAAATATATGGATTCAGTACTTGAGTGACAACCGAGTTCTTTGCAAACTGCACAATAGAAATTCTTTGATGCCCCACTGCAATTAATTATTGCAAGAGTGGAAAAAAAAAAATCTTAAAGCTCCAGTCCTCCTTGTCTAATTGTTACTATTTTTGTTCAATGGAACACGATTCTTAGGTCCTTGATTAAAAAAAAAAAAAAAAATTTAAATGGGGGCTTAAAAAACCCTCTTCAG
>VZTE01000892.1:587960-640555 GCA_013397775.1 Eulacestoma nigropectus | reverse complement strand
CCTTGATTAAAAAAAAAAAAAAAACTTTACATGTGGCATTACAGAATCTCATTCAGTGGCTAACAATTATTTTGAACATTAGAACAAAGGCATCAAAGAGATGAAGTGTATTTGTGCTTAGAAATGTGGCCATAAAAGTGGTATCATCATGGTCTATTGCTTATTGTATCTCAATGACCAAATGTGCTTGATTTACATATAATTTTTTTTTTTTCTAACTTCGAAAGTAAACTCAACAAGGGAGGCTGTTATGTAAATGTGCACTACACTCAGCAGTGCACAATGGCATTAGAACAGTCACACTGGAAGATGGGTATGTAAAAGAAAATGTTAATTTGGGGAAATAATCACAAGAAACATGCTCTCAAGCTAATATGACCTTTTGCACAGACCAGTAGAATATTTTGCAATAACAGTATGTTTTTGTTTTCAGTGTTTTGAGATAAGAAAACTGAAGACCATATTCTTGCTTTAGTATGAGAGAGCCGATATTGCCCCAAAACATTTAATCAACTACAATGGCTGCAGTTGCCTTAAAAAATTCACAGCACTGGCATCTGTTATGAACAAGACAAGCAGAGAGACAGGCACCAGAACAGAGACTGACAAACACCCAGAAAGAATAGAGATCTGACTTCTTGGAAAAAAACCAGTGTCTAGAAGCTTGAGGAAGAGTAAGAAAATTGCTCAGAATGCAGTGTGAAGTAAAAGAACACAGATGAGTATTGCTAGGTTTTGTTTGGTATTAGTTTCATAATGTTTCATGTTAGTTTGTTTCTAACAATGCTGATCATCCGATTCATATACTGATGTGAGATTTTATGACCCAGACAGCTGCAAACTTTGCAGTTTGCTTTGGACAAACAAAAAGGAACATATAAACATGAAAGAATTTATAGCAAATTAAATAGTTTATTTAGTTACTTTATGATGGAAGCCCATAGCAACACAGAAGCTGTAAAAAGGATCATGTCAAGGGGTGAATAACTCTCATGGCATCAGTTAAACAATATGTACGTTCTTAGAAGGAACAGCACTAGTACCTCCTTTTTACAGATTAAGCACATGCCTGTTTTTACTTTATGCCTAAGTGATTATACCAGCACTGCAGGAACCCCACAAGATTCAGGGTTTATCAGGCAGTGTCTACCTAGGAATACACCAGCTCACCTGCTACCTGAAAGTCCTCCACATCAGCTGAAGGACCTTGGCTGGCCACCAGATTTGAGCAAACTGATCCTTTCTCTGTTCCATTGCAAACTATCTGCAATGCCAAACTGTGTATTGTGTTCATTTTCTCTCTTAATTGTGCAAAGATAAATCCCAGAGTGTGCAAGCACTCACGTACGGATGTTGAGGAAACCCATCATACTGTGCAGAAAATAAACTGCACAAATGCTGAAGACCTCTGCACTCCTTGCAAAGGCAATAATTGCATTGTCTTTCATCCTTATGTCCCCCCTTAAAAATAGTTCATGGTTAGATAAGAGTCCAAAACTGGAGACCATCATGCTGCTGACACAAGCTGAAGACTCTCAGCTCTCCACTGCTTTATCATTGCCATCTGTCTCCTGATGCAACATCAAATTATTTGGGGAATCAACAGGGCTGTGCTCTGATTTTGTTTAGCAGCAAAACACACACATAACCATTTCTCATGTTTGGTGATGGGACTGTTTCAGCCACATCCTAAAAAGCTAAAAATGACCATCTGAATTCAAAACTTCCCACATTTGAGATATGTATTAGAAGAACAGTCTCTTTATCCAGTCACTAACATATGTACTTAAAAGGAGGCTGAAGAAATGTTCTTCTGCTTCAGGTGGCAATCAGGGGAGATTACACAGAATTATTATCTAATACACAAAGAGTAGCATGCCTTAATTTGATACACTTCTGCTCCACCTAGGACAGGGCTACACTGTTCAATAGCCTTTTGATACCAACTCCATAGACACTCTAAACAGAGACATGGCTAACCCTTGGATCCGAGGCATCCCCTACAAGACAAAGCTTACTAATTCAGGCTGGGCAGCACATAGCACTGACTTACTGCTGGCATCACAAAAATGCTGCATTGACCAGTGTGTTCAGGCGAGTACCACCTTGAGCTACTTGAGTGCTCTGCTGACAAAAGGAAAAGAGTAGGTCTTGCCATCCCACCTCCCTCAGACCACAAGAAAGAACAGCACCTGGCTTCTTCTGGATTGCACTGGGATTGCTGCATCTGAGCACAAGAAAGGAAGAGCAAAGAAAAGGGCTCAAGAAAATGTGCACATTTCCAGTCACACCAAGCACATTTCACTGGGAACAAAGATCTGTTTCCTGGGAACGGAAAGTTTTTTAATCTACTCCTTCACTGTTTGTAGGTGGGGGGAAAAAAAGGCGCCACAACAACATATGGATTTCTTTTTGTTCTACAGCTGTCAGAAGACTCCAAATAAAACTCTTGTCATTTTCTCTTTATTACCAACATTAGAGTGCTTACTGTAGCTGCATATCTGTAGGACTTTTCTGGAAGGTCAGAATAAAATGGATGCATTTCAGTCTACAGTCTATTTATAATCCAACTGAATGCACCTTCTCATCTGCAGTGGGTTTGTGAATTCAAACTCAGTATAAAACTGCAGGGGCTGTCAACCCTTTCCAACAGATATCCTTAGTGTTATTCCTCTGTTCTCTCACAACAAGTGTGCTTCTTGCAAAAACAAAATCCTCAGTAATAACAAAAGTTTCAACATTACATGTCCAACTCATCACACCCAAGTACGTTTTATACTGTGGAAGTTTCCACAATTACTCACATATTTGGAACAGGAACTTAAAGCAAAGGTTCTTTATTGGTTTAAGTATGATGCTGCTTTGTGATGATGGTATATAATTACATGTATGTTCACAGTTACTCTGAGAGCACCAAGGGCTAGAGAGAAATTATTTTCTACCAAAAATCCTGTTAGCAGAACCTGAATAAAATATATATAAAAGATATTTTTAGACCTCTCATGATGTTGAAACTCATGATTCATTAATATTTTAACCTTCCAGCCTGGAATATTTCATGTACCCCTTTTCATTTAGTACCTGAGTAACCACTCGAGTCATTTGAGTGAATATACAAGTATCCATACATGTTTAGGTTTCATTGATTCAAGAGGATGCAAATTCCTGTAAAAGAAAGCTGTTATTGGAATAGATCAAAAGCAATTTTATAATTTGTCTTTCAGACAAGTTTGATTTCTCCTTATCTTACACATTCGAGGAAATAAAAGCTTTAAAAAAACAAAACAGAACAAAACCAAGCACTATTCTCTCTCTGTTATTCAACAAAGCCCAAGCTGAAGACAGAAAGCAAAACATCCCAGTATCCTACAAAACCTTAAAGAGATTCCCTTTTACTTTATCAGCATGGGATTTCATGTCTCTTGCCTGTATGAAAATGAGAATATTATTAAACTAAATGGTAGATACAGAAAATATTTTCACTTGTGAAGAATTTTTCTATGTTCTTACGATTAACTTCAACTGGAAAAAGATTATTTTTAACTAAAACCTTTTAATTGGGCAGTAGAGATATTTTTGCTTCTTACTGAATGTTTCATTTCATTAGTTTCCAAAGATCATTCCTCTCACTTAGTAATTTTCTCACCTGTACAATTCACAAGACAGCTTGCAACTCAAACCTGGGCCAAGATTCTCAGATATGTTCAGCTCCGTTTCAACACCAAATATTAACGTGATTATCACACTGGGTTCTGATCCCTTTTAAAAATCAGACCTGGCAGCGTAAGTGAAATCCTCGGCAACACTGGTCAGCTTCTATAAAAGAGCTTATCACATATCAGCTGCTCTAGGGAACTCTTTTCTCCTAGATATAATTGAACAAAGACTTTTGAGGCAGCAAGCAATTACTAATCTATACAGAGAAAGTACCGTGTGAACAAACTGTAAGTACTGATAATTAAAAGTCAAATCTGGATACTACTGTAATCTTTATAAATTTCTATTTACTCCAGCAGGATTGAGAGTCTGTCGTACTACTATAAATATATCCGGACGTTGCTGTTATCTCATTTCTAAAGATGTACAGAGATGGTAAAAAACAGGTTGCACTTATGCCCCCACCCAGCCCCACCACTGCAAAGTCTTCTAAAATAAAATTATGTCAATGACAAAGGCAATCAGCAAAAAACCCCAGAATGTTTATATCTGCCTACACATAAGCATCTGCAAACTGCATCACAAAAGACATTATTTTCAAGGTAAGGTTCATGCAGAGGTATCAGCGTACTTTTTGAAGATGCCAGTTTGGACCCCTTCCATTATCTGCAACATGTTAAAAAGGTCTGAACAACATTCTCATTCTATTCAGTGGCTTCTCTCCAAACAGAAATAATGTTCTTAAACAAAATACCATAATAGCTTTACTAAGTGTTTTCAAGGAGTCACAAACACTGGTCAGGATGTGAAGGATCCAAATGAGGCACATTAAAAATGCATGCAGTTGTCCTTTCAGCTAATGGCTTGCTAGAGCACAGACATACTAGCCGGCTCTCTTAAGTTGTTGCAGATACTGTGTTCAGAGGACATTTATGTTCTCACCTCAGTTAGGCCTTTTTTGTGGGTCTTTCCTTAATGCCTTGGAGAAACTGTCTGTTCTGCTATTTTCCCCCCAGTTTATACTTCTTGATTTCTCAGGGTGTGTATTATTGAATATCTTGACATTTGGGGAGGACAACAAATGCCAGCATCAATTCTATTGTTATTTTCTAGGAAGTCTTTGTTGTTGATTTTGGTTTTTTAAGCACATTGAATTACACTTCAAATCTTACTCAAACATGGATAAAAGGACAAAAACCACACTAGCAAGCTGCTACCTTCTAAATAAGTGTGAAGGAAATGTAGATGTAGTAGTATCTCCCTCATGAATTCCACTCCCATCAGGAAGAGGTTGTTGTTTTGGTTTGCAGCCTTTCAAATTTTGTGCCTACAAGCTTCTTCATGCACTTCTAATGGGATTTCTACATGATGCAGATTTTCAATCTGGTTAACTGCTAATGGCTCAGACTACCAGCTAGCAGTTTCTGTGAACAGCCTCGTTACTTCAGCATTGGTTTTCCACTTTGAAGCTTTGCTTCACTTGTTATTTTTAAAGGAAAGATCAAAGATAAGACCATTCATCTTCACCTCTTGCCTTTGGTTTATGTTAACAACTCCTGTGAGGTTCCAAGTCCTGCACTAACTCTGATGACTGGAGAATTTAGTTTAACATATCAAAATAAATGCTCAAACCCCACATCTTCTTTCTTGAGGGAAAAAAACAAGACTTCCCTGGTAATGCAGAATCAGATGATAGACAAAGATAATTTTGAATTGAAGAAAATTCGTCTTATGTGAAGCCTCATTATTATGTATCTAGAGTTTGGATGCTGTGGCTGTTAAACCTATTTGAATGTAGTGGGTGTGAAAACACTAACTATATTTACATCTCACGAACTGAAATGCTTTCAAGTCTTAAAAGTGACTAAACTCTCAATCCTAGCAGTAAAACAAAAACAAGAAACCCATCTTATTATGCAGATTTTAAGATGTGATGTAAATATATAACCATAAATTAAATCTATTTTCCCCGTAAAGAAAAAGAAAAATATTAAAAGCCATTCTGCTAAGCATTTTTGTAATAACAGTTTGTGGACACCACTTAGGAAAACAGAATTCTCTCTACTTCTCTACTTCATTGTGCTCAGAACACACACTGTGACCAAAGCTATAAAAATCAAAAGAATCCTGTTCAAAGAAATATTTAAAATTATTTCAAACTTGTAAAGCAGTCAGGTGCCATGCCATATAAATTGACACAGAAATAACAGACACTTTAGGTTTTACCTGAAGGGTCAAGAGAACTTCCCACAGGGCTGACAATACGCGGTACTTAATTTCACGGTCCACTTGAAATATTTTAAATAAGTTTTTTATTTCTCAGAAAATTCTCCACCTATCAATATATCTGTACATTGACTACTGGATACAACACAAGTAGGAGCTTCCTCCCACAAAATCCCACTACTCAGTAGGTATTACAGTGACAGTCTTCCTTGGGGGGTTTTGGGTTTGTTTTTTTGGGGTTTTGGTTTTTGTTGGGGTTTTTTTTTTGGTAACTAAACTAGGCTTCTTGCCCATTTACCTTCAAAGCTGCTGCTTTGCAGTGGCAATGTATGATGGCAACGTCAGCAAGGTACGAAAGGGAGCTCCAGGGTATCAAGAAGAAATAACTTTTTTCTACAGGAAAGGTGTTTGTTACCCATTGTCTGTCAGAGGCCCTGGATGAAAATCCTCTAAGAGTTTTGATGCCCAAGCAGCAGCACTGGAAGCTGTCCATGTTAATGCAGTTTACCAGTCGTCTCCTTTCTTGGTTTCTGTGTGTTATCTGTTAAAGGCTTCCCAGACAAGATGGAAGATAATCACAGAAGGCTGCCTTTTGCCTACTAATATAAATTGCAACAAATGGGCAATCTAGAGAGATTCAGCTCACTAGGCTGAACTTACTCCTTTTGACCATCCCCCTGAGCATCTCCAGCACAACTTTTCCTGGTATTTAAGTAATAACAGGTTACCTTCCTCTAGGTTGTATTTTATTTATAACCAGGATGACAGTCATATGCATCCTGTAAGACTCACTTTCACTGGATATGATGCTTTCCTGTGTTTCTTCAAAGGAAAGAGCACAATTGCTATCCCCCCACAAGTGCAAATTCTAGTAGCGCTGTCCACTGCAGGATGAAATGATGAGTTTTGACAGCTAAGTGCAGTTTGACATTCCCCATAAACCATTACTTGATTCTAAGCAGTCTCTCATAAACCATTACCTGATTCTAAGCAGTCCCTCCACACTCATCCATGCCCTCCTTCCAAGGCTCTCCTTTGACAGAGCATTACTAGTTTCTAGGATTGTGTGCATATTTTTATGGCTGGGGTATCTATTCTAAACAGACTCAGTCTATCTTCACCTTTCTCTTGTCATTTGTGATTGGAGGTTCTGTTGCCAGTTGGAATTGATTTGCTACGAAAAAATGTACACACCCTAGGATCACCATGATTCTATTCATATGTCTACTACTGACATTAGAGGTCAACTCCCAAGCAGAAGAATGAATCTAAGAGAATGACATTTGTACCATACAAAAAAACACACATAAATTATACATGGATACCAGTAAATCACATGCCAACTTCAAAGCTTCTATATAAAGTGGGTTTATATAGAATCATTAGGGTGGGAAAATAACTCCAAGACCATTGAGTCCAACCTTTGACTGAACACCACCATATCAACCAAAAAAGGTGCTAAGTCTCACATCCAGTTGTTTCTTGAACACATTCAGGGATGGCAACTTCACTACTTCCCGTTTCAATGCCTGACAACCCTTTCAGTGAAGAAATTCTTCACAGTGTTGAACCTGAACCTTCTCTGGCACATCTTGAGACCATTTCTTCTTGTCCTATCAAGTTGTCTAGTTGTCTGGGAGAAGAGACCAGTCCCCGTCTGGTTACAACCTCCTTTTAGGCTGTTGTAGAGAGAAGTAAGGTCAGCCCTGAGCCTCCTTTTCTCTAGGCTAAACAACTCCAGCTCCCTCAGCTGCTCCTCATAAAACTTACTCTCTAGACTCTTCATCAGCTCTGTTGCCCTTCTCTGGACTCACTCCAGCACGTCAATATCTTTCTTGTAGTGAGGGGCCCAGAACAGGGCACAATACTCAAGATGCAGCCTCACCAGTGCCAAGTCCTGGAGGAAAATCACTCCTCTAGTCCTGATGGCTACATGTTTTTGATACAGGCCAGGATGCCATATGCAACATTTTATGAAAACTACTTGCTTGAAGGTAGTAAACTGGGTTAGGAGCTCTGCTATACATTTTTTACTATTAGGAAATGCATGCTTTTCCATACACTTACCTAGTACAGAGAAGTCTCTGTACCAGGAGTTTCTAAAACAAGAAGTAATTTTCCAGTGATCTGACTGTTCGAGAATACTTCAACACAGTAATGAATATGCAGTTACAGCTCATGCAGACATGCCAACTCTATGCAGCCACGCAGACGCTGCCAATGGTGCAAGTACAGCAATGAAAAGGGCTGCTTGGGCTGGCAATAAAACTTTCCAAATGGCATCTTCCCTTAACTAAGCTGAAAAAACACTTTTTTTTCCTGAGGAAAAATATTCCTCAAATGATGATAGGAGCAGTACAAAAGCCATTATGAAAAATTCTAGTTGGCTTTTCAGTTTCTACATACCAATCTCTTCACTCTTCTCAGTATTGTCTTACTCAGCATTCTGTCTTACACAACAAAAGGTAAACTATCTGAAAATCAGAGACAAAAGGGAGTACTATACTGCTGAGGCAAAACAGCTTCAAGATATGCAGTACCATAAACCATTTTTCCACACTTTTATTTCTGTTCTTTCAAAAAACTAATTTAACAGTGTAGCATGTAAATGAATTTTTATTCATGAATCAAGTATACAACAGCCTTGGAAAACAAAACAGAACATGCAAATCCATTGAATTTCCATATTAGTTCCCCAGATTACAGGAGAAGCTGAGTTTGTGATAACACTTGATTTCACAGGTAAATATCACCTCCTACTCAGAAAGAGAGGTGATCGGATGGAAGCAACTAAAAAGAAAGTGTTGAGTACTGCTTTGTATGTGTGTTCACTAGGAACAATCCAGCCTTTACTCAGGATAAAAAATAATTCCCCTTACTAGAACAAGTTATACGAAGGAGCTGCTCTTGTACAGCCACATGGTAACCTAGAAGCTGACAAGTGACTGAAGATTTCAGTGTTCAGGAGAACCAGGTAGGCTGTTGTTGGTGACTAAAAGGGGTTCAACACTTCTTTGCTAGATAAATGTAGACAGTCTGCTGTCACTTCCTACCCTGCGTACAAATATTCAAGGAACTACTGGCACAGCGGAACCTACCCAAAAAACTCCTGGCTTACTTGAACAGGTGACTGCATGCAAACTGCTCATTGGGAATGTTTATCCAAACACCTCATCTCCTGATCTCTGCATACACATAAACACAAATACTTGAGAATGCTAGCTGTTACAGGCAAAAGCAGCACCTGAAAATGTGTAAACATTTTAATGGAACACATGTTCTCATTCCAAAGACCGCGAAATTATTTTGAATATAGACACAATCATAGCATCCATCCTAAAAAAACAACCTGAGTGGCTACAAGAGTGGGTACAGCTTAGAGGTTTTGTACTTACAGAGAGATAATGGGCTGAAAATATCTTGAAATTGAGAAATACTTATTTGAAAAAAAGTCCTTAAGAGTATGTCTTACACATGCATAGACCACAGTCTGTGCTGGTCTGAGAAACGACAATCTTCACATAGTTGATTTTCTAAGGTAAGTGAAGGATAACAATAGTTAGCAGTATATGTAACAGTGATAAATTGCATCTAGTGCCGAAGAAAAATGAATGGAAGGCATTAATCTGCAGATGACTTTCCTGCATAATCACAATCTGAATTGGCATTTTGATAATTTTTCTAGAAACTGGAGTGTAACCAATCTCACTGTAGACAGAAAGTTTTAATTCTGTGTGGCAGAAGATACTTACAGCTATCAAATGTACCAAAATACAATTTAGAGAAAAAGGATACTACGTCAAGGCAAATCAACAAATGTTTATTTCTTCTGTGACTCAGCTAAGGAAATTGGCTGAGATGAAACTGCAATTTCATCATGTCTAAATTAAAAGACAGTTAATGAATTGTAATTGACATTTTTCTACAGAAAACATAGAAGCAAAAATGTCAAAAAATTTTTGTCAGTTATAAAATTAAAGAAGTCTTCTAGTAACACAAGAATGAGACAATGCTCATATATCTTTCAATTGCAATTTTCTGTCTCTAATGTGTTGAGCATCCCTGTAAACGGTAACTTCATTTGGAAGAACAGCTTTCCCCCTCGCAGTCAAAGAATTTTCTTGGATGCACACTAGAGAAGAAATCTCTTTTCATTCAAACTATATCCTGTACCTGACAGATTCAAATTTCAAATGCAAGGCAGAAAGAAGATGCTTTGCTAACACAACCGCTTGGGTTTGCCTCTTCATTGGTTGAACATCCCCAGGATTAGGGATGTAAGCAGTGTAACCCCCAGCCCTTCCAATGCCACTAGAGGGCAAGCAAAACACCAAGAGCTCCCAATGCTCAGCTCTCTAGCAGCAACCTTGGTACCACATCTGCACTAAGGCTGCTCTGGACATGTCGGAGGGATAAGACCAACAAGTTGGATGCAAATGTAGCTTAAGGCTGATTGGATAGGAAATATTATTAATGCTTTTGTTTACAGAATTATTGTTGTTGTTATTATTATTATTATCACTTTTTTACTGTAATAAAGTACAGCTTGTACAACACAGACAATTAAAGACATCAGAGGAAATCTAAAAAGGTAACTATTTAAGCTTTGAATTTAGCCAATCATAGTTGAACAGAATAAGCATCTATGTATTAATAGCTACACTGAAGACAGAGGACATGAGAGTACAATTATATTTTAAATTATCACATTCCTTCTTCTGTTCTACAGGTACAAGATTGATACTTGTCCTAACATCCATTCAAGTTCAGAGTTTTGATTTCTGGGACAAGTCTAATCTGACTTGTAGCACCTCAGGTGCCCTGAGGGATGTTCTTAGGCAACTTGTAAAATACTGCTTTTGCTCCTATCTGTCTTGACAAAATAGAAGACTACAAAAATTGAACAGTGACATTTTGGCAGCTCTCTTGTAAAGGTTTGAAATGCTATTGGATAGTATGCCCTCATTTAATCACCATACCTCTATAAAAAACAGCAAAAGTAAAGGAAAAGGAAAAAAAGGAAAGTTTTACTATTTTTAATCTTCAATCTTCTCCTTCATTAAGCATTTAAACCAGGCCACTCTTGCATAAGGTATCATGAGGAAGAAGTTTATGATTATTTCTCTTCTCTTCATGAAATAAAAGAAGAAAAGTTGCACTATTTCTAAGCTTCTATCTTCTCCTTCATTAAGCATTTAAGACAGGCCACTCTTGCATAAGATATCATGATGAAGAATTTTATTTCTTTTTCCTTCATGATCTAAAGCACTTATGCTGGGAAACTTCAAGTTTTCGCTCTGCCAGTATAAAATGAAGTTTCACTTTCCAAAAGTTAACCTATAGTCATCCTTGCTGGTAAGGCTCCTTTTCTTCAGCATCAAAAATCAATTAGGGAAAGAGAGACTTGGGTACTGTTGACGTGGGTATTTCTAGCTTTCCTTTAGTGAAGATATTTGTCACAGCACCAACAGGAATGAGCTGGCAGATGCTAAACCTCTGCTGGCTTTTCAACATAATCAGAGTTATCACATCCTATAGCTGCCCTTGTGTTGAGATAGTAGCACATGCAATTGTGGTGTTACCTCTTTGGCCACCTAAAAAAGGAGTATTTGTTGCTAGCTTCTTTATCAGTTTTGGCTTGAAAAAGTAGTACTGAGGTTCCTTCCTTATCACAAAGTCTATTTTAATCTCTCAGTTATTAGCGGCTGCACAGCTGCTTCCCCATCCTTCTTGGGGAAGATGAAAAGAGATGAAAATTTGTATGGAGAATATAGACCTTCATTAGAGCTGCAAACTGCTCAGGTAAGAAGTGACTTTTTAAAAGAAGAATCATCTTCACTGTGGATCCAAACACATTTGAGGATACCTTAAAATGGATGTGGATGAGAGTTCACAGAAGGAAAAAAGCTACAGCAAAAAAGAACTGATCGATGTGCGTTTTTTTTTATTTAAAAAGGGATGTTGAATGGAAGTTCAGTGATTTCTAGATGCTCACTTTGGCACAAAGAGTTCCTTTATAGGTAAAGACTATATAATTTTTATGTATCCTAATAAGCTCTTAGTGTGCATCCATACACTGCTCCTACGCAGCTGCACTGACGCTGTTCTAAACTTGGGTATCTGGACATTCATCTCACTTTCTAAACCATCAAACTGGATTCTATAATCTGAGTTTCAAGAGTTGAGTTAAAAATAACCAACTTTCACTGGACATGAAGAAAAGGCTTAGGTGGGGGAGCAGAATAAACCTTACGATTGGGAAAAAAAAAAAAAAAAGCAAAGAAGCCTCCTGTTTTCACTGAAATAAACCAAAGTGGACAAAACACAGCCAATGTAAATATTAAGGGAAAAAACAAAAAACAAAAACCCAAAGTAAAGCCTTTCCCAGACAAAGAAAAGAAACAATATGGCAAGACTGACATGTAATTTCTGAAAGCAATCATTTCCCATGTTAGCCTTTATCAACCTTTCCTGTAGCAGAATCTTGACCTCAGTCCAATAAAAAGGCTTATAGTAGTAACAATGAGCTAAATATATTTCCACTTCATTTTTCTGTTGCTTTTTCTGTTCCTTTTTCTTCTCAGTACCTATACAGAAATAAGAGACTATCCTTCCTTTCCACTCAAGCTGTGACAAAGGACTTTTTACACAGTCTAGCCTCACCGCAGGTCAAGAGAACTCAGACAGCAACACTACTGTTTCTGCTAGGACAGGGATTCCTGTGGAACCTGGCAGATGTCTTCCTGCTCTGGCTAGAGGAGTTTGCAGGAAGATAGTCGGCCTGCACTGGTGAAATGCTCATCAGGATACAATTCAACAAATGCTTTCAGGATCAATGAACAGCGGTGGGTTTTTTTCCCCCACTTCACAGTTTTTTTTTCCATTTTGGGGGCACAAACAGTTTTTGTGAGCTGCTAATGGATGAACATATCCTTTTTTCTGCATGCACATATATAATAAAATCACAGTCATAAAAAAAACCTCCCAAACAAGACAAAAAAAAATAAAGATTGTATCTTGAATTACCCCACATGCAGCTTTCTGCTATTTGGGAGATCCCATTATGAAAAATCATTCAAAACACTTTTTTTTTTTAATTTTCATAATTTCCTTAATATTTCCAATAATTTTTTATGCAGTGACTAATACTGGCCAGCCCTAACACAGCTTACAGATCCACAAAAATGATGTATGTAACAGGGGGGAGAAAAAAGGAGTAAAGTCTGTATTCAGAGTGTCTTTGGACTACCCCCTCCAAACAGGTCCCTATCTAACCCCCTGGATCACCAAACAAGTACAAACTCTAGGGCAGTCTGATCACTTGCAGGGAATTGCTGTCTACAAATAATTCCCAAATTAATTGAGTCTCAACATAAGTGAATCACAACTCTTCCATTCTCTTTCCAGTATACCTAAGAAATATGACTGTATCACTTAAACCTTAGGGATGATGAAAGTGCTCCTAGCGTTCAAGTCCAAGGTGGATCTAGCTGTGCTTCACCAGTCCCTAAGGTATTTTCTGTGCTATAAATTTAACACTTGCATGACTCTAGGGGTTTCGGTGACACATATAAGTTGTATTTAAGCAGTACTTAACAGCAATGCCAAATAAACTAAAAGTGAAATTTTGACAGAGCTGAATGCAGAAGCATCCACATCTCCAGACATGTGTCTTAACTATTAATAATGTTCATTGAAATCTTAATTCCCCTAGACTGAAGTAGAGTCAAGCGAACACAGGAAACAATAATGCTATCTGACATGCATGACCTTTCTGATTAAAGCAACTTGTCTTTCTTAGAGAAGGCAGCCACTACAGCTCATTAACAGCTTTGCACTCTATTCTTCAAAATACTGTATCAACCAATTCATATTCTTTATTTCTGGTGGCATTTGGAAATATTTCAATTTCCTCTTGAAGTTAATGAGAGGCAAGGGGTATTCAGTTGTAGGTCAATAAAGATGGATGTTGCCATATGACACACCTATCTCTTTCTACAGAACATTTTGGGCCTTTTCCACTTCCATTGCCCTGCCTCCTCCCATTCTTGAAAAACAAACAAACTTATTATTAAAAGATCTGGCTAATAGATAAAAAGCTTTTTCACCATTTTAATTTTTTTTTTTTTTACACTGAACACAAGTATGAATGTGATTTATAGAAATTTATTGCATTTTAGAAAGAAACAATCATTTTACTGTCATAGGTTCTATCAGAAACCCCAGGCCAGAATCAGAAGCCCAAGACAGAGATGACAAACGCTTCTTTCACTAACTCAGCTTTCATATCTGTTTCAAAAACACACCATTGATCACAGACCAGGAGTCTCAAACACAGAACATTAACCATGGTTGTACAAAACTCATTTTGAAACTAACTTTTCATAACACAGATTTTTAAGTATATAACAAATAAATCTTTTATCAATGTACTGCACCAAAGAAAACACATCAGCTCCCAGAACATCAGCGTGTATCTTCTAATAGCACTATATTCATTTCAACAACTGACTAAACTTTCCACTACAATTCCCATGACACCAAAGAGCTAAAGTTTTAAGAACATTGGTACAGGGATTGAATTCACATCAATCATATGAATTTCTGCAGCCTTGTTGCCATCAGCCCAAAAAGCCAACTGTATTCTGGGCTGCATCAAAAGCAGCATGACCAGCAGGTTGAGGAAGTGATTCGGCCTCTCCACTCTGCTCCCATGAGACTCCACCCAGAGTGCTGTGTCCAGCTCTGAGGTTCTCAGCACAGGAAGGACATGGACCTGCTGGAGAGTCCAGAAGGGGGCCACCAAGTCAATCAGAGGGATGGAGAACCACTCCTATGAGGAAAGAGTTGGGGCTATTCACTCTGGAAAAGAAAAGGCTATGGGGTGTCCTAATTCCTTCTGGTACCTGAAGGGAGGCTACAATAAGGATGGAGAGAGAGTATTTACAAGAGCATTTAGCGACAGGACAAGGGAGAATGGGTTCAAACTGAGTGTAGGTTTAGAATAGGTATTAGGAAGAAATTCTTTACTATGAGGGTGGAACAGGTTGCCCAGACAAGCTGTAGATTCCTCACCCCTGAAAGTGTTTAAGACCAGGTTGGATGGGGCTCCAAACAACCTGATCTAGTGAAATGTGTTCCTACGATGGCAGGGGGGTAGAACTCAATGATGTCCAAGGCCCCTTCCAACCCAAGCCACTCTATGATTTAGAGATGCTGTGAAACTTGCAATATTTTTCTGGGGGGAAATCTAACAAAAATTTGCATTTGAAACCTACAAAAATTAAATAAAGTTTGTTTTCTAGCACAAAAAGAATTACGTACATGTAAATTCATGAAAATCAGATATGTTGTCATGGATATTAGTTTTCGCTCTTGTACAAAGTTTAGTTGACTGATTACATTCAGGGTTAATGTGGAACAGCTATATATTGAAAATGTAGTGATCTATTTGACACTGATAAAATAAGAGCTATGGAAATGCTGTAAGCAAAAAGCTATTGCTCAGTATTTGTGTGTGCTATTTGGGATATAAAACTGACAGCTTTTCCATTGCAAAGTCCTTAGTTAATATCCACAGTTATTTGAGCATATTCTGCGATAAAAATCACATTAAAATGGTTATTTAAAACACACAAAAACTGCATGTGTGTATTTTTGCAGTTTCCTCCTCATTTGCTCAAACTAAATCCAGTTTTCACCAGAAAAAAAAAAAAATCCACTTTTCCACAGTAGGGGCTATTTCAGCTTTCTATCTTGCACCTCACTGACTAGAGGAATATTTAAGCACAAATACAAAGAGTCGCTGAAGAGGAAAGGCTTTTCCCCCTAGCTTTCATACACTAAAAAATGGTACAACTGTTATTGTTGCTAAAAGTCTACAATAAAACACCACTAGAACCACATTCAGGCAAGAAAGATGACTGGAAAAAGTCAGAAAAAGGAGGAAAATATTACAGAAGTTTATGAGCAACAAACCAGAAGTTTGGAATGGAACCCTGGTTCACACAAATTTAATTTCAACTAGTAAACCTACAGGCTATTTTAATTGTTGTAGCACCTTTACTAAGCATTCACAAATACTTTTAGGAAAAATTATAAATCATGCAGTCGCTTTGTTTCCTGTAACTTCTAGGATGTAGAATGTATTGTACAGATCATAATCAGGCATCGGCCCTGACCCAAAGGTTGCAAGTGCCAAGTAATGCAGTATTACTGCTGCTGAGGATTTAACACTACCTGTTGAAACAGTACTTCAGGTTCTTCAACCCAAATGTTGACTAATTTCCTGCTACAGTAACACACTTGTACCCAATATTCTGTGAAGGATAAGTGATTTGATAATCAAAATTATTATTTCCAGCATACAAACACCTGCTTGAGAAATGTGGCCATGATATCAAGAGGCCAGCAAAAGCATTATTGAATGTTTCCCAGAATGAAACAGGTTTGGAAAATGTAACAGTACGTTTATGGAGATTCAGATCAAGTAACTTGGGAAGTAAACTCTTAAGAAAAGTTTTGCTGACCAAAAAAGTAAAACATCCATTAAATCCCAACAACACAAAATATCAAGCTGGGTGTGCATTGATAGGACTGCTGTCTTACATGGCAAGTACTTTGGGACACAGATTTTGAATTCTACCCATGCTGAACCTTGAATACCTGTCCTTGGGGTGCCCAAAATGAAAGTTTATGTTCCTCAAAATAAACTTGGGAGCAGCTATCTTTTACTCCACATCAGTAAGGAACTTAACTGACTTCAATCTCAGAAACACATCAATTTAACAAGCCTATTTTGCCGGCTATTGTAGTTTTCTACTTTTAAGATGTTCACCCTAGGTTTTGGGTTGGTTTGCTGTTTTGGGGTTTTGGGTTTTTTTGAGATCAGGGAGAGAAACAGGTACTATCTGGCAACAATTCATTTAATCAAATTACAATCAAATACAATTAAAAATAAAATACAGATATAAAATACAAATAAAAATACAATAATTAAATACATCAAATTGCATTCCAATTAATTATTTTCATTGTCTAAACTTTTAATAATCAGCTCTTGCAGACAAATCTCCACATTGTAGATATCTAGAATTAGATGAGATTAGGATTCTATTTTGAGTCCTCTGGGCAGAGACTTGGATATCCTGTAGACGTGATCTAGAAATTTTACTGGCCGATCTGATTCAATTGATGATGTAATAATGGTAAGTCATTTCACTGGTAAAGTCTCCTTTGCATATCATGTTAAAAAAAAGCTCATTATTTTCTATGTAGGCAATCTCATTTCAGTTTTGGGCATGCTTTCCTTTTGCTAAGTAAAAATGATATTTCATGTTGACTTAAAGCAGGACAATTTCTCCTCCTGGGGAGCCTCTCCATAAAACAGAAAGGGGGAAAAAAGATGACTGAATTTCCCAGTCTCTGTGCCCTTGGGGCTAATATCTGCCTGGTGTTTCAGTAATCATGCATTACATGATTGGGCTGAAAGAAAGAAAATATCATGGTTTAGATATTCTTTTATTGTTACATAAAACTTTTTGTTTTCCTTTTGACATATATATTTCCCCATGGACCTTGACTTTCTAGAGCTACAGAAACCAGATCACTGCAGGTCAGGGTTAATACTTCAGTGCCAAGGCCACTGCTAACGTCTTATCTCCAGAAGAATATCAAGTGGGGAGTTACTGCTAGGGAGAGACAGAATATACTGTCAATTGAATCCTTATTTTTTAATTTTATTTTTAATATATTACACCAGAAGACAAATGCTTTAGTAAAATAAGTGGATTTGGTTGGGTGGGGTTTTTTACATTGCCACATCATTGACATTTCAGAGTTTTCCTTCAAGGACGTCTGAATTTATCTACATGTCTTGTCCTAAGAAGAAAGAATTAGAGTCCTTTTTACTATTAGCTTTTCTCTTTTTTCAGCTTATTTCCTACCCTGCCCCCTGCTTTTCCAGCTGCAGCTCTGGAATTTTTATGACTATTTGACTACAGTATCAAAGAAATCCTTTGGGAACAAACTGTCATGAGCTTCTCCTTTAAAGTCCTGTGGGTCAAGTGCCAATACCTCAGCCTCCAACAAAGGAAGAAGCCTTTGAGGAGGGAGATGACCAAATGAGTTCTTAAGCCTTAGTGTGCTTCTTAATTTTTTCTCTTCTTATTTTTTTTCCTTTTCCTTCCCTTTCCATGAATTAACTTCTTTTCTATTCCTAATTCTGAAGAGGAAAGGCTACCCTTTTGCATTAATCATTTTTTCAGGGTCACCATGTGAAGTCTGAGCCAGATTCCACATGCTAGTGCTTTCTGCTCAGAAGCTCTTAAATGAAGCTGTACTAGAAAGGAACCCTATGTCTTGCAAGGTCACAGTGATGTGCCTTGACATTTTTTGGTGGAAACAATTCAAAATCTATCTGTGTGTTTACTAACTGCAAGGCATGTGCTGAGTAAGAAAGCACAGCAAAGCTTCTTGTGCATAAGTCTTCCAATTTTCACATTCCCTATCCAGCTTGAAGAACTAGGGAGGATGTCTAAAAGTCTTGACCCACATTTTGTGCTCTTACACATCACAGTATTTTCTTTCAGTCTCAGTCTTGTACTCTTTTTTTTTTTATACTAGCCTTGTTTGCAGAGGGCAGAAAGCTGATAATCTAAAGACAGATCCAGACTGTACTCTACAAACCAAGGGCTCCCTTTGTGTCATTTTGGCCTCCTGTGTGCTGTCCATCTGCTCAACTGACAATTTTGCAAAAGATCAAAATTCTCCTGTCGAGTCAAAAGCATGGCAAACCGTCCTGCTGTTGATGAGACACAATACCCTCTTTTTCTCAGCCAGCAAGAGGCTTACAGGCAACAAATATGAGAAATTAAAATTGATGTGAGGGATGTTGAGGAAACTTCAAAGTTTTTTTCCACAGTTCTTTCAAACTGTTTTATCTGATGTTGGTGCCCATGATGGGTCATAAATTCCTCCAAACTGCAACTGAAAATTCCCATATGCCAGGCAACAGGCTGAGTATAGTGTGATAGCAGCAAAAGATAAAGGGATATTTGTGGTTTTAACTAACAAGTAGGAAATAGGGCAAAAACTTATGAGGGATCTCATTCAGGCACTCTTTTGCAAGCATCTCTCCAAGCAGAAACAGCAAGAGAATCACAGACTTAATTGTTTGGTAAATAGAAATAGTCCAAGCAAACGCAAATACTATGGCTGAAATTAATTCTAGTTCCCCAAAACCTTAATCATACAAACACTGATGTTCCCATTTTTCATCTTGACTGCCTGTTCTTCTCACAATTGTCTCTGAAAAGGCAGCTAACGTAGGAACTCTAGAAACAGTATGAAGATTTAGGTAATTTGGGAAATACAGCAGCACTGAAACTCAGAATTTTCTGTTTTGTTTTGCACTTCCAATGATTTGAATGAAACAATCTCTACTGTCTAAGTTTTTTGTCCTGAGAGCTAATTTGATTTTGGGTGTCTCTTGCCCTCAAGCAATTAACTAGCAGAGGGAGTTGGAACACAACAATGCATAGAATTCCAGCGGATGCTGGAATTCAAGCATCAAATATCAAGCATCAGAGCCTGCAGTTTTTTCTTGCCCTCTTCTCCTGCTGGCTGCCACCTCCCTAATTCTACTTCCATCTGTTGATGGATGGCCTCTTCAATTCACCATGCTGTTATCAGAGAGGCTCCTATTTTGCCAGTTGCCCCATACATATCAAGGACGATGATTTACCCTCCTCTTCCGTCACACATACACAGTGTTTGGGAGAGAAGAACATCTCTGAAATCACAAAGCTGAGATTTTAAAAAAGGGCTTAAGCATTTGTAATTATATTTACTAGGTTTTAGTTTGCTAAATACATTTGAGTATCAGTCCTCTGGTATTTCTGGCACCTCTGATCAGCCCTAAAAAGCACAAGGGTTTTCTCTTTTCAGATATCAGAAAGCACATCCACCCAGCCTGCACCAAAGTGCTGACAACAGTTACTCAACAGGTCCTACACAGGAAGCAAAGAGTAAAAAAATATAAAAAATTCCAAAAGAATATGTTACCTGTTTTCCTCTTTATGTGTGCAATCACTTTATGACTACAGTAAAGTACAAAAATTGGAGCAAAGAGCAGTATGAAGCAATCAGATGGAAAACAGAAAGCCACAATACCCGCAGTGTTAGGGAAACCACCCACACTGCTGCCTAGCACGGTCCAGTACAGAAGGGTAGATGCTTTTCCCTTCATTTGAATGCAGTCACAACTAAAATGAATGGTTCTCAGTTACAGCTAATCTTCCATTATTGTCAGATTATAAATACTAATGTATATGATTATGGGCTGAATAACACTGTAAAGTGCGTGTATCCTAAGGCTGATTAAAGACTATGCACACTCAAAGAAGGGTAACTCTGTTAATCATCCTCATTTTCCAAGAACTTCGTTCTTCCTGTCTCTTACAGTTCTTTATCTACAGTATTAATTTGGAGAGTTAGGCAGCTCCCACTCTGAGAATTTAGCTATAAAAATACAGTTTTATCTTGGAACATGTATTGCTATAAAGCCTCCTGAAGCTTTGGTCTCCAGAAGCACAAAAAACTCCAGAGATTTTTCTTTTCTATTGTAAACACTGCTACAGATTGAAATGGCACTATAGTAATTTACCTGGCCAAAATAAAACTCTTTAATCTTAAATGTTTCTTATGCGTTATACATCTTCTAATTTGAACGCTGACTCCAGAGTCCTGCAAAATGTTCTTCAGCTGTAACCAGTACATTCTCAAAAATATTGCAATATACATTAAACAAACCCAAAACCACCAGTCATCTCCCCATCTGAAAAATTAACAGGAGACTGATTTTCACTAGTTGATTTCAGCGGAGCTACATTAGAATGACTGAGCAGCAGATGAGCAACCTTATATTGAAGGCTTTTAGCATTTTAATTTTGTGTTCCAGCATACAAAAATAAGTTCTCAAAATGCAGTACTCTACATTTTACCATAGATCATGCTGTAAATTTCTGTTTTGTAGACCTGCTTCTATTTCACAAATCTAAGTAGGATAGAAAGAACAAAGTTCTTAACCAAGACCATCTTTCCAACCACACTTGATCCCATTTTCTTTGTTCCACAGCTATTCTTCAGTGGCTGACTGCTATTTTTTTCTAACATTATCTTGCACTTTAGAGAGATCATCATGTTCCCTTCATCAATGAGCAAATTTAGGGGAAAAAACATACCCACTTTTCTTGATTGAGAGCGTTAAATCAGGGACTAAGTGTACAGGATGAAAAATTTCAATTGCTCTCTTCTGCTGTCAAAGAAAGAAATTCCATTGTTTCTAAAACTCTGAACAGAAGCATTTTTTTATCCTCCTGAACATGTAGAGATCTGTCATAAAGCTGGAAATTTTTATTTTATTTACCTTTCTATATGAATATTTCTTTACATCACCTTCTAGACCATCAGCAACGAAGGTATTAGGTCAATAGAATTCAGTAATGCAAAGTCCAGTGCTTCTATTTCTCTACTTTATGTAAAAACTATCATAGCTTCAATAAATCTGTACACAACTGTTCACTTGCTAAATCCTCAGCAAGGATATTTTTACTAGCTTGGACCCAAGGAAGAAAGATAGTCTTTGGTTCTGTGGGCCCTAAGTGTGCTTAACTAGAGTTACCTGCTCCAGAATACCAGCCAAGGAATTTCACCCAGTGATTCTTTAGTAAAAGAAGAGCTTTTATTACACTAGCCTTTGAGCAATTTCTTAAAAATGAAAAATCTTATCATTTTACATCAAATAACTAACATCATGGTCACATCTTCACAGATTAGAATTCCTTAGCTGGAATTCTGTATTGATCTCTTCTTGCTCCCACTGTGAAATCTTAGTTCCAACTATACACATTTCCCCTCTTCCCTTCCACTTTAAACCTAGCCCATGGTTCACTTGGACTTGAAGATATAACCAACCAGTAACAGAGAACAAGATTTCTCCTGATGCAGCTAAGGTCCTGTGCCCTTCTTTAGTTCATTTGCAGGAAACAAAGACCATGTAAAGCATATTCACAAATTCACATTGAAAGCAAGAAATTTTTTACAGTAGAATCATCAACAAAATATACCTTATCGTTAAAGCACACTCACATTAGCAGATGTTAAAACAAGTGTTGGATTTGGCACCTGGGACGGGGCAACCCTGGATGTAGGTACAGACTGGGGAATGAGAGGCTGGAGAGCAGCCCCATGGAAAGGGACCTGGGGGTCCTGGTCGATGGCAAGTTGAACATGAGTCAGCAGTGCCCTGGCAGCCAGGAGGGCCAAGCACGTCTGGGGTACATCAGGCACAGCATCGCCAGCCGGGCAAGGGAGGGGATTGTCCCACTCTGCTCTGCTCTGGGGCGGCCTCACCTCGAGTGCTGGGGGCAGTTTTGGGTGCCATAATATAAAAAATTATGTAAAGCTATTAGAGATCATCCAGGGGACAGACACAAAGACAGTGAAGAGTCTAGAAGGGAAACCATACAAGGAGTGGCTGAGGTCACTTGGTTTGTTCAAGTGGAGAAGAGAAGACTGAAGGGAGACCTCATAGTTGTCCACAATTTTCTTGTGAAGGGAAGCATAGGGACAGAAACTGATCTCTTCTCTGTGGTGACCTGAGGGAACAGCCTGAAGTTGTGTCAGGGGAGGTTTAGGTTGGATATTAGAAAAAAGTTCTTCACCCAGAGGGTGGTTGAGCACTGGAACAGGCTCCCCAGGGAAGTGGCCACAACACCAGCCTGATGGAGTTCAAGAATCTGGACAATACTCTCAGGCACATGGTGTGACTCTTGGAGTTGTCTTTGAAGAGCCAGGAGTTGGACTATGATGATCCTAGTTGCTCCCTTCCAACTCAGGATATACTATGATTTCTTACATATTGTTCTATATGCAGAAATTGTTTGGGTTACTCAACAAATCTGGTCTATGATTATCCAAAGCCTGGTCTGGCTTCTCACAATAGATAAACTCTGACCATAAATAATCAAGCTGCTTGCAAAAACAAATTGACGACTTAATTCATCAATGTAGTATAATTTTAAATATGCAACAGACCATTTGAGAGCAAACCTCAAAATATGTCACCTCTATATTAAAAATCACACAGAAACCTTCATACAAAAATGCTTAAGTATTTGAGTGTGCACAGACCATGCAATATGACAAAGGTTTAATTCTATTACTCAGGGAAACTTCTTCCCTTGGCTTTAGGGGAGACAGCCCTATGTAAGCAAACAAATCACCTTTATGATATGTATACATACACAGAGAGGGACATGAAAAGACTGTATTTCAAGAGGAAAAGATCACTAATTTTGCACATTTGCATAGATTATTTATAATTTTCTTTAGGACATAATAATTCACTAATACTTCTTACCCTATATTCATCTGTTTCCTACCACTCTACTGAGAATCAAAGTTCTTGCAACTGAGACTCTGAGAACCATTATTTGGGATTTCCCATTACACTGTGGGCTATAAGCTCCTATATCTCCATACCTCAAGAGACCAGAGTACTAGTACAACTCAGGGGATCAGAGTACTAGTCCAGTCTTTATCACTATGAGGTAATATAAACAAAACAGCAACTTCCATAACAAGATAAAACCCCAGTAACCATTACTATTTAGGATTTTCACTCACATCCTGGCTTTGTCACCCCAGGTTATTTAACACAGTCTCCCTGTGGCAAATCAGCCCTACAAGGCTGTAGGGGAGATGGCACTGGACAATAACACCTACTGAAGTCCTTAATCCTCTATTTACCTTAAGATTCAAAAGGCTTCTCTTTGTTCCCGTGCATTCAACTTTCAACCACAAAAAAAGTCACATAAAATAACCAAATCCAGTGGTAAACCTCCTACATCCAGATAAAAAAAAAAAAGCAATTTTACTCCAGCCATCATCCCACACACTCTGAGTAACAGACCTGAGATTATAAGAGAGATCTTCAGAAGAGGGATAGAAGAATACCTCACATTCGAATTTAATTTAATCCACCCACCCACACAAACCACTCACCCTTACCACAGGTGAATAACTACCTGCACTTTTTTAAACCTTTGGCCACTGAGACATCTTTTAAAGTCATGACATTATAACCACTGCAGTGTTAGCCTTCCATACATGCCGAATCTCACCTTTCTCATTCCTCCATAGAAACTCACTAACCTGAGTGTGCTGAAGCTTTTAGTCATGTCTATTTGGAAGCATCACGTAGACTTTAGATTCTGTTTTCACTCAGATTGGTAACCAGTCTAGTTTCTGTGATGATGATGAAACTAAATCATTGAAGGACTGAAACTGTTTGACTACCTCTCCACACCACTTTTTTTTCCCCTCCAGATCCAGGAGAATGAACTAGCTCCTCTTTAAGCCATCAAGTGATTCTCCCCAAGACACCTGAGCTAACAGCTGTACAAAATAACCTAGGCAACAACTCTCCATACAAGCAGTGCACCTATCTGCAATAACTCCCTTATAACCTCTGCTGGCACTGAAAAAAGGTCAGTTAAAGCCTTCACATTTTTACAGCCTACAAATTACTTAGGCTAATATGGGGTGAGGAAACACCAAAACTAACCCAGAAAAATTAATTCTAAATTGAAGTAGGAGAAAAGCTTCTAATCACTTGCTTTATCTATTGTAATCAGACGTTCTTCTCACTGAAGAGACACAAGGTTACAGTTTATATTTATGGACTTAGTGACTCAAAGAATAACGTATCTCTCCAGATACTACAGCACCATTGCACAAATCCACAAGTTTGATTTTAGCAAGAAAGTGTTTAATGAATCAGGAATAATAGAAATATACAGCAGGAGAGCTTAACGTAAAGTTTTAAGACTTATTTTCTTTTGTTGCTGAAAATAAGACTGAAGGCAAGTCAGTGGATTTATGGCACTAAGTTTTTCCAGCTTTGTCTTTCTTCACTAGAATATCACATACGGATTTACAATTACCAACATGCATTTTCAATTGAGGAAAGTGACAGCTGCAATCAAAGACAACAGAACTGTGAAAGTGGAGATGTGCATATATCTGGCTCTACATTTCTTAAGACATCAGACCCATGCTTTTAAAACAACTTCATTGCTCCAAATATTTTCAACAAGGTTACCTCAATACAGCCTTTTCCCCCCCTTGTTTATGAAATATTTACCTCTCTTGAAAGTTTACAAATCTTTGGTCCAAATGACCAAAATACCTGCTTTCACATCCCTGTGAAAGCAGGTATTTTATCCCACTTGTCTTGGATGTTCAGTTCCAAAATAACAGCTGCTGAATGTGATACAGAGCTGCACCATCCTTAATTCCTGAGGAAAATCTTGGAATGAGCTGGAGTTCCTGATTTGCTATGTCCACATTTAGAAGAGTTTTCTGTCTCCAGTGGCTTCTCTGGCTTACCTTACCTGGTATGACTGTATGTTCTGAAATGGATCAGAATAAGATAGGAAAATGATGAAATTAAACAGGAACATGATGATTTAGGGAGGCATAACTTCTCATTATTCTTTTTTTAAGTGTCTGAATATTTTTCCAGTGTGGTACTTAATCTGTATAAAGCAAATCACCTAATAGGTGCTGAAATTAAATGCAACAGTTTAATTTCTTAAAAATTCTAGCTAGTGTACTGCCATGTTAGAGTTCCTTACACCTTGACAATGGCTGTTAAAATCACCAGGCTCATCTTCTAAGACATTTTGTGTTAAAGAACACTCACATGATGACCATGTTTTTAGAAAAATGTTTTATTAAAAGTTTTTTAAGAAGGTCAGATATCAGATGTATTGGATTTGATCGATGGGATCAAATACTCTCTTGCAACCTTACTTTTTATCATTTTGGCGGGGTGAAGATACTGGAGACTATCTAAATCTGACCAGTTGATTAGCTCTCTCATATAAATGAACTGCAAGCTGAAAGTTATCTTGTACATGTAGCATTTGCCTTGCCCATCATTTTCTATTATCAGGGTTTTTTCTCCGTGTGAATCGTTTGTTTTCTTGTACCCTCTGTCATTAGTATTGCTGCTGTTACTGTTGTTTTCTTATCTCATTGCTGTTTCCAGTAAACGGTGTGGGGGCACTGAATTGGGGAGTACCATTCCTAAACCAGGACACTCGTCCTAGAAAAGAGACAATACCCTCAGTTGTAGACACAGTTCACTTGACTGCTCTAACTTCAGCTGATGCTGGTGCTTGCAAGGACAAGCAGCATGACCTTCTCTGCCACACTGTGCAGACACTTGGTGCAGCTGGTCCACACACTGTCATTTTGGTAGTTCCACTCCTATAAATGATAAGACAAAGCTGTTAAGACAGATCTGTTTAGGTCCAGACAAACCAAATCCTGCTTTGCTAGGAGGCTGAAGGCAGCGCCAGTGAACCCAGCCCCAAAGCACCAATGTCTTGACATGAATGGCACTGGCTGCAGAAGCTAGTTTGGAAAGTTAGTTCCTCAGATCCACAGGCTTTAAGGAGGTATTTAAATTTTGCTATTAATGATGGGAAAGCTAGTCCTACATACTGAAATCAGGACCTAGCTAGACATGGCCATATATTTGCACAGGAGTACTTTAGAGCCATTCTTCATATAGATGTTCTATATAGCCTATTCAGAAAGAAAAGCTGCAAATATTTTCTACAAAAAATGTAGTTGGTGCAGTGTCAGATTTGTCTTAATGTGTTGGCTGGTATTTTGCTCACGTGTTCAGCACAATATATTATGTTCAGAGGGTTACAATTCTCGAGAAACGCATACATTAAACAATCAAAATTTGTTTTTCTTTGCAAGGTCTTTGGCAGCCACTGATTGATAAGCCATAAAATGTTCATTCTTTGCCTAGAGCTTCTGACAAGTACTGAAGATTATACCATTTAACTCTCCCAACCACTGCTGCAGAGCATTAAGCAAAATTAGGATACTCGGAATTATATTTCATCCAAATATGGTTTCTTTGGGGTAAAACAAGCAGTTAATTTACATATCATTGGTTTTGCTTACTCTATATGTGAAGCTACAAGTGATTCCCAGGGCTGAGAAAGCAATTACACTTTTCTCAAAGTCAAGCAAAGTGTAAACACATTCAAAAGAATCACAAAAGTAGCTGAGCTGGTAAGCACTACAGAAATGTCCAGAACTGAAAGCAAAATAGACTTTAGTGATTAATAGAAAAGCTGAATACAGCTTCTTGACATGTCTGCTCTTCATCCCAAGGATGATGTAGCTCCATGAAGTACTCCCAGGTTTCAAAGTGTCAATAAGGGAATATGATGCAATACCTGGCAATGGTTGTACCATGATTTCTGTGCCTGGAAGAGGAAAGATAAAGCTACATTCAGGTCTTTCTCCATTGCAGAACACAATCTTCATCATGGTTTGTAATACAGAGAAAGAAAAGCTAGCCACAATATGGTATGCATTATTATAAAGTCACAGACAACAAATGCACAAGAACTTCTGGTGCTCTGTAAGCAAGCAGATTTTCTTTCTCATTCAGAGTTTGTAATGCTTGCTTAATGACTTAAATGCAGAGACTTCAGCTAAACACTGTGGGGATTTGGAGCTACCCTAAAGATAGACTGCGAAATACTACTCTTACAGAACAAGTACATATCGCGGAAGACTCCTCTAATTAATAGTCCATACAACTTTAAATAAATCTGCCAGTGAGTGAGATGCCTCTCGAAGAGGTAGGAAAAGCTCTTGTTCCAACTTGATGGAACTGTATCACCCTGAGGCTCTGGCCCAGTTACCTTAACACATGGCTTTATAATCTCTGAAAACTTTTTAGGTAATCTTTAGATAAACCTCCTAACAAACAAATTAGGAGTTTGATGGAAAATCTAGAAGGGTTAATTTTTTTTTTATTTTTACATATAAGGACTGAAACATCTAAACACTGAGATTAGGGTCTCCCTAATCAGATCAGTGAAATTATTCTAACAAATGAGATCTATAGGGATGCATTTTTTAGCAAGAACTCAAGGCCTGGATAAGAAAACAGGATGAATGACAAAAGTTCCAGGAATTTCAAGAAAGCCTTTACCAGTTCAAGAAATCCCTGTAGACAGATTAACTATAAAGAAGCTGTCTCTGACTTATCACTCAGATTGCAGAATATTCTCATCTGGAGGAGACTCACAAGGATCATCAAGTCCAACTCTTAAGTGAATGCCCCGTACGGGGATTGAACCCACAACCTTGGTGTTATTGCCACCATACTCTAAACAACTGAGGTAGTCTCAGGGTCAACTCCTGCAGGCTGAAAATATTCTGGCAAGTATCACTACATGGCTGGTCTTTAACTGCACTGTTCCCAAGATATGTGCTGTTAAGGTGTTGGAAAGAGCATTACAGGCTACTCAGAGTTTAGGTCCGTCCTTCTATAGACATTATGTTCTTATATCAATTATATAAAGAGACAATATCATGAAGGCTTACATTTCCTAAACTAAACAGGTTATCATGGTCTTTTTAAAAATAGTATCTTCTCTGTCTTTACTTTGCCAGGACCTTTGTATTGGAAGTAAATAAGAAGAGAACTACCAACTCTGTGTCTAAATTGTGTCTGTAAGATGTTTTCAGGTAATGTTGCTTATCTAGCATAGACACAATTAGGAGAACTGCCATACAAAAATATGCAAATTGATCTGTAGGTGTTGTCAAGTATTTACTATCATCTGAAAATACAACAGTGTTGGAAGTCTTTCTGAACTAGAACAGAGTAATGAAGGTAGGGAGGGCTCTCAAGCCCTCCTTTGTGTGAGAAAGTCATCAAACATGGTGAACAGAAACTCTTCCTTATTCATGAGTAACTTCCTCCCCTCTTGCAGATCACAGTGAAGATTCACTTCCTCTAGAAACAGATTCTGGGAAAAGTGGATTCTAAGGGGAAGATAAAACAGCTGGGGACAGGTATGAGGCAACCTACGACGTTCTCTGACCTTGAAGTCTATGTTGTTGAGTACCTCAATACCAAGAATGAGAAAACGTAGCTTGAAATGCAAGGAAAAATGACTCAAATCCATAAACATGGCAAAATGGTAACTCAAAACAGACTCGTCAGGATTGTTACTAGATTAAATCAATAAGAAATGGAGTATTTCATAATGCCTTGAGCAGGTACTAGGGTCTTCTGCCATCTCAAAGAAGAAATTTCTCTATTTTTTTCCTATCCATGGACCAGCTCCAATAAAATTCTGTTCTCTTTTTCTGCAGTCACATACACATTAAAAAAAAGAAAATAGCAAATAAATCCTCCAAAGTTGTTAGGGGATTCTATGTGGTGACAGAGAGATAAGCCCGGAAGGCCGGAGAGACAGCCTCTTTCCTGGGCCCAGAGGTGACCCTGGGACTGTATCCAGGTCACTGGGGATGGGCGGAGAGAGGTTTGTGGCTTGTGGACAAAGCTGGACCTGTGAGAAGTGAAGATTGTAGTTTGTGACCTTATAGGGTATTGTTTGCCTGTTACCATAATAGGCAAAGTCTGTGCACTGCTCCAGGTGATAGGGAGACACTGTGGTGAACATCTTTCCTGTTTACATGATGTTATATCCTGTTCTGTGGGGGTATTTAGGGAATTCACACTGCGCAATAAACGGGATTTTGTATTTGACTTTGCACCTCAAGGAGTGCAGAGTTATTGCCCATGCGTGATTACTGCACAAAGTGTGAAGGGCATTGCCCTTTTTCATGCAGAACTGATTTGCATCATTCAAACAGAAAATCCTCCTCTGATGACTACACTGCTCCTGGGATCTCAGAACTCCAGAGCCAAGAAGACAGAGGCTCATTACCACACGGATTTCCATTGACTGTAACAGGGTAACTGCAGCATCTAGAGCTGTTTGTAAAGGTGCTCTTGGTGCTAACTGTCCCTCAGCAATTAGGGATTTAAATTCTTTTCTATGCTCCTGTGGTGACCTCATCAACAAAATCTGTAAACTTATTATAATTAAGAAAATCCTAACACGCCAGAAGGACCTAATAATTTGACATTCTAAACTGCAAGCTTGCCAGTGAATAAATTTTATGACCAAGCAGATCTGATCATCTTGGCTCCCTCTCAGCAGGAGCTTGCATCAGTCTGTTCTGTCCCCACAAATGGCACACAGTATATGTATATATTTTGTTGTTTCCTGCCTTTGAATCTGCAATGACAATTCAAGGTCGTTGCCAAATATTTTTACAGGTTCCAATGAGGCCTCATTAAGGAAAGCCCTTTTCTGCATAGCAGAGAAGTATGCAGCACGTTCAACAATCTACAGGTTTGATGCATATTCTTATGCAAACTTTTGAAAAATTTGGTTCTCTTTCTCACAAATTTCTGGAAACTTCAAGAATTATCTTGGATTCAAGTGTACCAGAGGGATCAGTTTGTATTTTAAAATAAGGTTTGAATGTTTTTTTCCCTTAAGTCTTAAGGACAGCCCTAATAAAATTCTTTCTGCAGCTGTTTATAGATGCCTTGGTGATATCCTGGAGATCAGTTTTAAATGGATATGAGGCAGGAATTGAGAAGAAGATTACTGAGTCCTTTTCATCTTTTGCTATCCGCTTTCTAGAAGTACTTAGTCAAGAATACAATAAATCCTTAAAATGTAAGCAAATGTAACGGTATGAGGAATGCTTGACTTTGGGAAAATAGTCAAAGTTTAAAACTAGAAGACATTAATCTACATTCCTTGTACTTGGGACACCTAGTGGAGAATGTTTTTACAGAAGGAGAAGAAAATACAAAAAAAAAAAAAGCTGCCAAAGCCCTATGTGTAACCTGCTGCAGCAAAGTTTCCCATGAAGCACATCTACTCATTTCTGGTACATTAGTCACTACGTTAAAAGGACTGTTAGTTCTGCTGCTACTACTGAAGCTAGGAAAAGAGTAAATAAAAGGAAAAAATATAATATTTTTCAGTGTTATTACTGTTTATTATTTGTATTACCACATGGCCTAGAAGTCCAAGTTATAGACCTAAAATCATTGTGATAAAAATTTGAAATTTTGGAGAAGTTTCAGGTTTGTTTTCCTGAAAAGGTCATGAGCTGCTCATCTGAAATGCTCCACCTGTCCTGTATTCTACATTATTTACTAACCCTGAACTTTCATTAGCTTAAGCAGAACTCTGAATCATGTTTCTTTTAAAAAGGTACAAAGCATTATTTAAGTTTTCTCTAATAAAAAACAGGCTGATCAGTTTGCATGTTAAATTTGTGCATTCTAAAATCAACACAATGTTTTTCAGTTTTCACAGAATGTTTCTCAGTCTAGTGCACACGTGTTAGAAGTGCTGTTATTGGTAAGATACCAGCAGAAATCATCATTTCTTCACAGTAACAGCCATTGTCATAGTGATTCAGACCAATTCATCTAGTCCAATACCCTCTTTCTGACAGTGACCAGCATCAGAGAAAAGGGCAAGAAACCATGAAATTGGCAATTATGGAATTATCTTTCAATAGGTAAAGTTGCTTCTTATATCTGAATTTAGAAGTGAAGTGCTCTGAAGCTTGAGCGTTCATAGAAATTGTGCTAAACTTCTGACTCCTATGGTATCTTATGGCAGCAAGTTCTAGGCTGCTCAAATGTATTATTGTACTATTATTGTATAAGCATAATTTCAAAAGTATTTCCTTCTGCTTTTAATTTTCTTGCACTTTTGCACTGGAAATGCAAAAAGTTTTTGTGGCTGCAATTTAAGCAGCCCCTGTATTCACCCTCAAAGCAAACACAAACCATGTTTCTGCGCTCCTAGAAGGAGAAATGAAGGGAAGCACATAATATAAAAGCTTAAGAACAAATACTTTACATCTAGCTACATCCCTTTTCTACTCTCTCACAATTATGGTATACATACCTTCATATACATGTGAATATTTATTTCTAACAACCAGCCAATACCACAAGCGCGTAAACTCACACAGACATAAACATTAAACCCTCTCCACTGCTGAACACAGTCTTAAACACAGAAAAGCAGTTTTATTAGCCCTTGAAGAGAATAGTGAAGGAGAAAATGGAAAAATAAAAAATTTAATGTACATTGCCCAAACAGCCTAGCGAATTTAGCCATGTATTTAGTCATTAAACGCAACTGAAGAAATGTGGGCCCTACTATGCCAAAAAGACCAGCTCCATTGTTTGGAAGCTCACTAACAGAGGATCCAATGACTGCAGAGCAAAGCAAATAGAAAATCTCCAAGACAACTGAAAAATCATATATATGGTGATGCCTGATGTGGCCACCTAAAAAAGAGACTAGACAGGAATAAGGGAATAAAGGTAGGTATTTATTTGAAGGGCCTTCAAAGGTACACCCTGGGCAGGCCAGAGGCTACACCCAAGATGGACCCCGAGTCACGAGTTCTTCACACTTTTATAAGTTTGGTTCATTTGCATATCAAGGTTAATTCTCCAATTAAACTTCAGTTAATGATGTAATTTCCCCAAGCTTCCCTCCCCCTTCTAAGATGTTGGTTTACAGATTTTTGGGCCTAGGACAGTCTGGGTGACCTTGGAGAGCAGGCCTGGAGAGGCTTTTTTATGTCTAGTGGGCATGAGAGAGTAGAAGTTAGCAGGCTACAAGACACTTCAGAGTTACACACTAAGAACTACAGGATTTGAAAAATATGAAAGTTAAAACCTAAGGCATCAATGGTGCAAGTGCCCAGAAGACAACTTTGAAAATCAAAACCTACCCAAGTAACAAAAGAAAACAACTAGATACTCTGTAAAGGAATGATACCCCTAAATGATACAGTACTGAATGGATCTTCTGCAAAGGTTGATGCATGGGTTAAAGTTCTCTTAATGAATTTGCATATCGAGCTGCCTTTGTTGAATACCCACTAAAACTACAACTACTGAAGTCAGTGCACTCAATTTATAAGAAAACTAATATGCTCATAACCATGAGAAAACCATGCTCATAAAACAGAGCAATGTGCAGTAACTATTGTGTCTTACAAGGAAATAAAAAAATAGCTGGAACAGCTACTGATACCGAATAACAATTTAGTAAAAGAACCCTACTCAATTGCTACATAAATCTGTAACTTTATCCCCAAGAATTCAGTTGTTCTTACCAGACACTTTCAAACAAAAAGAAATGTTCCTGAGAGCCAGATCAAACACTGGCTGAAATTCCAGGAAAGACTCCCACTGACTTCAGTGGCTTTTGAACGGAGCCCAGAAATTATTAGATCTGTTCTCTTTGAAGAGACCGCAAAACTTCGTATTCGTGGTTAGTCGTATGAAGCACCAGTATTTAAGAAACCAGTCCTCCTTAATGACAAATCGCACCTCCAAATTGCTTTCACAGTGGTGATACCCCGGAGCTATGCAAGACCCTGAGCTGTCCTTCAGTGCTTTGCCACCAAAAATATTGTCAGTAAGTACTGTTCTGTTTCCACCTGCAGAATACTCTAAATGAAGGTAAATAAGGCATTCATGCAGGAAATTAACACATGGCATAAAATAATAGTGAGCTTCAGGGTGAAAGCTAGCATCATGTCAGAGGGAAAATCAGAGTGTAACAGTATGTGTGCAGTCCCAAGCAGGGGCTCGGTAAGGCAGCTCAAACCCTTAATAGCTCTACTGACAGATCAGGCACACAAACCAAAACTAACATGTTGTCATTTGTCCTATGGCCTGAAAACCCACAGATGATTTTTCCTAACTTTCCCCGATTTTTGTAATATTCCCTTGTTCTTATCTTGTATTTTGTTAAATTGTTTGCAAAACTCACACTCACGCTATTTAACAAAACTCCCTTAATATATCCTTCACAATCTATGTAGGTTTATAAGCAACACGATGTAATTCCTACTTCTAGTACCATTCTGTGTGGGTTCTATTATTTGGGGTAGGGAGGGAGAACCAATGAAAATTAAAAAGTCTATTGGAGTCTCTCTCAAAAGTGAGGCACGGAAACTAGCTAAAGAGTTGAAGTCATGTAAAATACTGTGCCCAGCATCCTAAAGGGGTAGCAAAAAGGTGACAAGTGAACCTTCTCTGTTTCAGACTCCATCAGATGCCAAAATATCCTCTAACCTTTATATTTTGGTTACTCCTAAGAATTTCCATGGTCCATTTGAGACAGATTAGCTGGGATTCCATCACCAGAATGCCTGAGTTATTTCCTACTTCCCAAGATTTCCGACTTTCAGATTAAAGTCTGGTATATCATCAGCCCTGTCTCTTCCTTGGATGGAAACTTCTTACACGGCAAATGAAGTCATTTTAAACAGTGCCTGTGCCAGTGGCACTACAGCCTGGTCACCGAAGGGCACCAATAATACCCACCCAAGTCTGGTAATATTCAATGCACGAATAATTCATTAGGATTTTTTAAACTTCCAGCAATGTACATTCACAAACTAGTCTGCAGTCAGACTACAGCACAGGAGTCCCATGGAAGACAGATGAGTTTTTGTAGCAACATTCACACAAAAACCTGGGAAACAATTTGAGAACTAATTCAGAATTTAACTAAAAACAAACAAAAAAAATGAACAGAATTTTTAAAGAAGTTGCAAAGCAATTGCCAGTTCACAAAGGTGAAAATTTCAGGAGAAATGCTTAGGAATGGAGGAAAAAGAGCTGCTGTGAACAGGACTAAATCTGCTAATCCTGCCTCAAGAGGAAGAGGCAAAGGTCAGGGTGAACAGGTGGTCACTTAACCAAGCCAAAAATGCAGAGTAGGTGTTTTGGATGATGCAACACTGTGAACCAATCACGAGGCATGGAAGAGGACACAAAGAACCTTGTGTTTGCTGATACTGATACAGAGGGGCCAAAAGCAACAGAAAGCAATAGAAAGAATATTTCTTCTCCATAGGTGGCTTAAACTGCAGAAAAGATGCCTGAGGCTGGGGTGGGGGGAAGTGGGACACTGCATCCCTTGGCCAACTGAGGCCCCCAGTACGCTGCATAAAGGAGCTTAGGAGAAAGAAAGTTTGGGGCCAGGCCAGAGCATCATTGTACCAAAAGGTTTCACTGAGCCAAAATCCTCCATGGAACAGCTGGTCTTATCTGCTGCATCCCCATACTGTGAAGCAGAAAATACAAGTCTACTGCCTGCTGTCTTCTAAGGAAAGCTCTCTGTAAGCTGTTGGCACTGTATTTGTGCTTAAGTCTATCAATTCGCTTAGGTCTTCCGAGGATAAAAAGGGGCAAAGCAAAATAAAACAAAGGTCCTGAAAAGTAAATGGAAGATGTCTGAGAGTTTACAATGAAGAGAAACCTAGGGGAAGAGGGGGAGGATGGAAAGGGGGAAGAGGTGAAAAAGAAACCTTTTGTGGAATCTGATTCATCACACTATTTTCCTGTTAAGATTATAACAATCTCCTTTATTTTAATATATTCAGGATATTACTTTATTTCAATCAGAATTGTCTCAGGCTGAAATGACAACTGCTAATGGCAGTCTATAAAACCCAGACAGTCTCTCTGACTCATTATATATATTTATAGGGGAAAGTAGAAAATCATCTATCTATTGGAAGTCATTGCTGTCTCTTGGCCAGGCAAACACTCACCAGAAAGCAGCATGGAAGCATCCTCCAGGAACACCAGCTTCTCTGGTCTGAGCAAGGAATTACTCTGTGGACCCAATATGTCAATTCTCTGGTTTTCAATTGACAAGTTACAGCCTTTGCACTCTGCTACCACACTCCTTCAGCATTTGCCTTCAGGAGATACTCTAATAAATGAGTTTGTTAGGAAGATTTTTACAAGAGTATTTTCAAGGAAGATAAAACCTTGTATTTCATGGGATATCTGATAATAAAGAGTAGGAAGATAATTTTCCACCCAAGAAAGCTGATACTTTTTCTAGGAATACTGTCCAGTCTGAGACAGAGAGGTGGACTGGACTCAATACAGTGCTTCTATTCTTCCAATAAAGCAATTCTGAAAAAGAGTGAATATAAATTTTCCTAGAGGATATGAACAAAATGCTCACTGAACAACATTATTCTTCCCTTTAGTACCTTACCTTTTTCTTCATCTTCGCCCTTTTTGTTAAAGCAACTCTATGAATATTTCAAGGTTGCTAATTACAAAAAAATGTAAGGTTGTTGTGTCTAAACACAGCCAAACATAGAACAGTGTTTGACTGCAGTAAATCCAAACAAAAATCACAGAATCGCAGAATCAACTAGGTTGGAAAAGACCTTTGAGATCATCGAGTCCAAACTATGACCCAACACCACTAGACCATGGCACTAAGTGCCCCATCCAAGTCTTTTCTTAAACACCTCCAGGAACAGTGACTCCACTGTCAACAATCACATATAAATTATTTTGCTGTCACCCCGTACTGAAGTACAGCTTTGTACAGCATAAAACTCTAGGTAGATACTGAATCTTCTATTTTAATTTTTTTTTTTTTTAAGATAGAGAGTTATTTATTTGAGTTATTAGTCCTTGAAATTTTCTTTAAAACACACCACATAATTTTAAAGCCTTGCTGTTACAATTTTTTGAGATTTTAACAGGGTCTTGTGGCTGAAAATGCTTCAACACACTAGATAGATTATGCAATTTTTGTTCTTACTAATGCCACTCAGTATTGTCTCTCTAAGCAACAGAGAGAATATCCCTCAGAAAACACAATTTCTGTAGAAGTCTGAGACCAGAAAAAAGAAAATAAATAGTGTAAGTTGAAAATGAAGTTGACATAAGAACATGATGACTAAGGGTTTGTGCCTCACACCATTAGGCCACAGTAATTCCTTTAGACAGTTTCAATGTACCTTTATTTGTTTTACATTATTTTATTAACTAACCATATTAGTGCTATAGTTTGGGTCACTTATAAAATGTTACCTTCCTCCAGTGCACCTTTTATCACGCATATGAGATATTTTACATTTCAAATGCAACAACTATTCAGCTTTTTTTCTTTCTTTCTTTTTTTCCCCCCTTCTCTTGCTTTGGCTTACTACCCAAGATGTGTAGGTTGTTGGGTTTTTTCCCTCTTTCATCCCAATATATAAATGCAATAATAGAAGTAATTAATGTTTAGCTGTTTAACTTCGATTTTATGCAGAGTAGACATCTGATGATCAAATCCACCCAATGTCTGCAATTAGAGCAACTTGTGCAGCTGCGCTTCCTCTTGCTAGCTGGAATGCTCTTCCCTTTTGCTCTGAACCAATTTGTGATGCACTTGATGTACAATGTTCTATGTACAGCTTTGAAATAGATGTGGAATATTATTCTATCTTCAAGGCCAAAATAGAGAAAGGCTGCATTAAGCATTTAGGTGGGAGAAGGAGAGAGGGAGGGAGGGAGAGGAAAATAAAATGAAAAGGCAATGACTGCAGATGCCCAGGCTGTATGTGGCACTGGAAAATCATTGTCAGCTTTGCTGTCACTGTCACACTAAACTTCCCAGATGTTCATATCTGGAAATGTCACAAAATGTCATGGCATAAGTTGCTGTATTTTGTTTTCTGTAGAAAGGGTGAACAATAATAAAACAGCCTGGGGAGTGTATGGCTAGCCAGCAGCAGCTTGTAAAGGTCTCAGTAAAACAGCATGTGTGCACATTTTGGAAAAGAAGCAAACATCAGCTTCTTTACTTCCTTCCTTCCTTCCTAGTACCCTCTTTCCTTCCTTCTGAGCTCCTTCNTTTTTTTTTTTTTTAATTAATAACAGTACTTGAGCTGATAGAAATTTAACATTTAAATTAAAAACAAAGAAAAGGCCCTTTTGTAATTTTCTCCAGATCTCAAAGCTGCCTTTGTCCAAGAGCTAAAATGCTGATGTCAGATTAGTTATTGACAGAGCCAGTACAAATTTGTTCCATGTTCATTTATCTTCTGGAATTTGATGTAGTGCTCTACAATTAAAAGCAGAACCCTCTGTGAAATAAGCTCTTCATTGCTGACATCAATGTGGGAGAAAGCTTTGCATTTTAAAGCAAGACCTTTCAAAGCACAGATTTGATCTTCTCCACAAGGTTTGTGGTTTTGAGTGAAGTCCAGGTCAGGTTCTCTCTGTGACGTCTTCTTTCTCTCAAATTACTTCCATTTGCTTTTCAGAAAGCAAGACCAACTGTACATGCATAAACTCAATGATACACCCTCCTATTAACCATTAAGATTAAGCATTATAAAATGGTATCTGCAGTCTATACATCCAAATTAAACAGCTTTGGTTAAAATGATTTTGGCTCCTTTACAAAAGAAAATAAGAAAGGGAATCAATCATCTGTTTTTCTCTGCTTAGAGAACTCAATGCAGATCCAGAAGCTACAGTTAAAAATCCTTCCTATCTTGCTCTTGCATGTAATTAAGTTCATTGTAATACGTTAATATTCCAATGCTGTAACCTACTTACAAAGTCAGAACTGTCAAATGGCTAAAAGTGACCCATTCACTTTCATATTGATTTTTACTAAGTCACTAAGTCCCTTTGCTGTTTAGTGAATCATGTGCCTCTGCTTTATCTATACAGCATGTGTGAGGCACACACACTCATGCCTTTTTATAACATATAGCATGACAGCTACTGCAACTACAGAACAGAGGTGGGCACAAGGAACTAATCAAGAATAAATGCAGAACCAGAATAATTTGTTTTCAAAGATACATGTGCTATAAGACAGTGACTTATTTCAATGTCTATTTTATACATGCCAAATGACTCAGATGTCACCATTTAGTCTTGTAGTCCTTGGTACATTAGTCTAATGCCACATCATGGAGCAGCTGCATTCTCCTTTATTTGAAGGACAGGTGGCAGCTATGCTTTGGTCAACTCTAAATTTGTTCACTCCAAATCTCTTTTTCATCACACTTTGCTTTATTCTATAATGGTTGACTCCACTCTTTTTCAGCATTTTATTCTTTCTTTTCATCCCAAGTTTTTATCAGTGTTAATGAGTAATCAAGATTAGAAACATTTAGATGTTTTTCAGATATTTTATTAGGTGCTATGTTTCAAAAGAGAGGTGAACTATTCCGTTTATTTAATAAAAGTGTATCACCAAATGACAGACTCTGCACATCATTCTGGTCCTTTCTGTTGTCATCAGAGGGCTGAAGATTTTACCTGGAAGCAGTCATTCATCATCCACCGCTTCCTGAAACAGGAGTCTTGGCCTCCCATACTCAATAAATCCACAGGAATGACTGCCAAACCCCTTTAAAACAAACAATTGACATTATATTCATATATTACAAAGGGAAACAGACCTTCATAAGGTGAGATCTGTCTTCTTAATTTTTTGTTATTATTATCTCTGTCTTTCTACCTCTTCTCAAATGCTGGGCTGAACAGGAGGCTATAATTCCACTTAAGAGTTCTCCTCACAACTACTCTGATTCCTGGTACCACCTGACTTCTCAAATTCACAGTGCAGCTGCCTGCAGTGTTGTCATGTTAACCCATTGCTGAGGTGGCCAATGGGAGGCTGATTAAAGGCACTCATCCTAATTCATGCATTTGCCAGTTGCAGTGTGTCCGCTGCATATCCTCTGCTGAGAATGGGTGTGGAGCCTCTCCGGTGGGACTGGATGCTTGTCCTGAAGTGGATGTGTTTGACTGCAGGATAGAGCAGGCAGAATACACAGTAAGCTAGGGCCTCCAGCAAAAACAGTGATTAAGAGGCTCCTAAAACAAGCAGGGAACAGGCTCAAAGCCAAACCTCAGAGCTGATGATAAAAAAGATACTTTCAGAGAGGTTCAGAAGAGGCAACGCAGAATTCCTTGCACCTCAGAGAGCTGAAGAAAGTTGTTGGAACCACAGCAGAACAGAATTCACTCAACAATCACAGTAGGCTGAGAGAGAGAAGAGATATCTGCTGTTAAACCCTTTATTTTAATCCATCTTGACCAGTAAGTCTTGAATTTTCTCTGTTTCAAGAGCTTTTCACCTTTAGTGGTTTTGAGTTGTTCATTTGAAAGAACAGATGTAGCCAGATCTCCATGAAAGAATCAACTGAGACTAAGTTGACAGAAAATACAGGAAATGTCTGTATCACTTCAGACTGTTCATCATAAACTTCTTCATCTGCTTGGGCTCAGTTACTTTCCCATTTTGCAACTTTCACAAACACACTCCTTGTGAAAAACTGGGTAGTAGCCACAGTCAGTTCTATATAATGGGATGGTACAATTCTACTCTCCTTTTTTCATCTAGGTACCTGTCCGGAGGATTTGCAGCTGTCTGTTATATGGACTATTTTAAGGACCTAAAGAGCTATCTTTTCAGGGAGGGATTAGCATACATCCTCTACATCTAAACACTATACAATGAGACTCCTTGAAAACATGCATAATTCCCACTCATACCAACTTCCAACAGCAGATAATGCCAGCAGGAAAGTGATGCAGGCTTACAAGAGTTCTTACACCACTGGCAGAAAAAACCCAAAACAAAACAGATGAAGAAAAAGGGTAAGAATAATGCAAGCAGAAATACTGCTAAGAAATAATTTTGTGTTAATATACCCCATGTGGCAATAAGCGTTGACATGAGCATGAAACTTCTAAGTTCTCATTTTGTTCCAGCTTCTACTATGCTATTTAGTCCCTACCCTGCATAACAATTAAGATGTTATTTCTATTTTATGTTCTAATGGATGTGTAGGCAATAGCTTATTTCATTAAATGAACAATGGAAATGCAGTGCCTGGAGTCTCCTCAGTATTTCAAGGTATTTTAAAAACTACAGGCTTTTCTTCTTTCTTGTCAATATCTTCTTTAAGGAGGGGAATGACTTTCAGGCTCTTGGTGTACTTGAATACAGTTGTCTCCATTTATTAATATCAATACTATTGAAGCTGTATCTGTCTATATTTATTGAACTGAAAAAGCCCGGAGATATAAAATTTCTAGTACAAGAATTCTTCTCTCTCTAATTCATTTTCAGAATTTGTTTCTTGGTATACAGTATCTACTTCTCTGCATCTCAGATTCTTTTCTTGCGTTGTTACCTGTTCCCTTAAGCTTTCTAACAAATGAAAGTACTGTACGAATACCTGAGGCAGAGTTTTCTGATAAAGCCAGTCTAATGTGTCCTTTAAAATGAAGGTAGAAAAGCTTCATTCCAAAACACTGAAGTTTGCAAATCTAGCTAGGGTGCTACATAATATCTTTATAAAACATTTTCTTTCAAATAAAAGGGTTCTTTTCTGAAGACAGCCTTTGACATTCAGAACTCCAGAAAGTAACCTAGAATCTTACTTCTGATTTCTTAGACTGAAAAGTTTCATTTTTGATTTAAAATATCATGTAGTGAGTGAGGGAATTTATCTATAGCAATGCAATAATACAAAAACTGAAACAATATTACAAAATTATTTCATTCTATTTCAAACCAAGAACAGTCTATTATCATGGAAAATACTAAAAAATTTTGAATTTTTATCCCAATTTGGGACATTATTATTTTTAATGCACTTCTGTTTTTCAGAAGGTCAAACAATTATTTTTCATTCAGATCTTTCTCTAGCTATAGAATCTTTGAAGGGCTTCCAGTCCCATTTCTCAAATCCTTTTGCATATTACATTTTTGGATAAGTAGATGATAACCAAATCTCAGTATTATCTGTGGCTGTCTCTTATCAAAATCTTTGTTCTAAGAAAAAAGTAAAGGCAATATTGTTCCTTTAGTTTCTTATTGTTTCCAATACTTAGATATTTTTTTCCCACCATGACTCTATATCCTTATTGTGTGCCGCAGCGGCATACACCATGTTAATTCCTAAGAAACATTCCTGGTAATATGACAGATCAACACGAACTACTTGCACTATCATTTTAGAGGTATTAGTTACCTCCATTTTAATGAACTTCTAGGTACCATGCTTTCAATATTCTTTTGTGTTTCTGCACACGTGTAGGGTAGGTAGAATTATACAATAGAAAGTGATCAACTCTGATGCAATCTTCAGTCACAAAGTTCCCACAGAAAATAATATTAAGGATCCCTGACAGGCACTTCTTGCTTTTGGTTCTTCTTTCTTGTGCAAGATGTTATAAACTGAGGATAGCCTGCATTATTTCCTCCTCCTTGAAAGGGCTAAAGCTGAATATATTATTGAAGGCCTGTACAACTTTGTATTAAAAATATGTCTTCAAAAAAGATACAAAAATGAAAAGCGTTCCTCCCTGTCAAGGAGGACTACAGCTCTACTGTAGGATCCTGTGACCTAAAAATTTCTCAACAAAATGAGAACATATATAGTCTCTCTATAGTCTCTTTTTCTTTTCCCTTCTTTAATTGTAAAGCTATTTATTTTTCTATAGAGACTGGTTAGAGACACCAAACCAAATGTCAGCCTCCCACATGGATACATATTTAACTGTAGTCTTGGGGTCATTGCGACACATCCTGCGCTCAGCTTAGTTATTCAGCAGAAGCCATCTGCTCCAGCCCTGACCTCCTCTAGACTAAAAGTGGTCAGAGCTGGGATCCAACACCAGTTTGGACAGCACATGCTGGAAGGCTCCATTACCTTATGAGTGTGAGATTAATCTGTGGATTCCTCGCTTTTCAGATGACAAGCTTTATTTAGTGATTGCTACTGACAATTCAGACATGTGCTTTTCATAATCTAAAGCTTGAAGTGAATACAGAGCTGCCAGTTTTATGCACTTCAGGTCACTGTTTTAAGCTGAAACTTAAAACAGTGCTACCTATGGTTTTGTCCTTAAAAATTACATTTAAGGTTACCCTATACTTCACTTTAATCCCTCACACAGCTGCAACACACTTGTAACAGTAAATTTACTCTTTGGTTTCTTATTTAGAAAGAGGCCTGAATTCCCATGTTTATATATATAATAAAAGCACAAAGTAGTGGAAAAAAAATATGTAGGTCACTAAGAAAATGCAAGATCTACAGAGAATAATACTGGGAATTTTTTTCCTCCCCTTTTTTTATTGGGCCATTCATCTCAGTAAGACTACCGGAACAAAGGCTGTTGAAGCAGTAAACTGGTCTCAAGAATCCATCAATTTAACTGGAGTGCAAAGTCTCTTCCTAATGAATCAAACAGGAAAAAAAAAAAATCTATAATGATACACATTTTCTTACCTTTGAATACTCTAACACTGCTTGAGGTAAGGATAAGGACAGTCTTTGCCACTCCCTGATCAGGATCAGCTCCTTAGCTCTCACAGATGTCATTAGGTCTTCACTTCATCTTTCTATTCTCCCATTTTCACCAGATACCATAGTGTCTCAGGATGTGTTGCAGGCTGACGTGTGTCTGCCATGTGTGTCTTCGCATTTCTTAGGTGGAGTTCTGAGAGAGAGTTAAGTAAAATCTGTCTCTGCTGGCCCCGCACCCACATAGCAAAATGTATCCAATTTCTAGTATCTTTGCTCAGGCAGATTGACTCAAACAGAGACGAGATCATGACCTTTCCATTTCATTCTTCACTGCCATGACGTAGCCAAGCTGTCCTATTCATCAGAGCATTTAAGTGTGTGTTTTTAGTTATATAAATATTTTGCTGACTCCTAGCCTCTATAATTATGGAAAAAATCAACAATTGCTTAGAATACAGTTGTATTTTCAATGAAAGTCAAAAGCATTTCCAACCCTGGATGAGTGCTCTTTAAAGTGTCAAATAAATCTAAAATAAATACCCACTACTAGAATCCACAAAAAAAAATCAAATACATTTGTCTTCAACTAGAGCAGTTACTACAGTAAAATCAACATTCTGGTCCTTTCACTTGTCCTCAGAAAGTGATTTTTTTTTCATCTGTGCAAACTTGGGAAATTAGCAGAAAAGGAACCACTCTTATGTAAATCTTACATTGTATCTTCTTTCCTGACATTCTTAGTTCATATAGGTAACACAAAATAGGTCATTGGATGGACATTAAGGGCCATGCAGGACAGGGAAGTACTGCTTTACAAAATAAATAATACTCTTTTACATCTATTACCTATTCCTACAGGGGGAAAAAACCCAACTCTCCTCACCCAGCCTCTCCCACCATACTCAAGAAACCCAAAACAAAACTAAACAAAAACCAACACCCAAATGAATTAGTGAATGGCTTTTATTTACATCTCAAAGGAAAAAAATAAAAGCAGTAAGGTTTCACACTTTCGAGCCCTTAAATGCACTCTATATGAAGTCACTATGGTCAGCTTTGTGTTGAAGTTTCACTGACTTAGTGAAACTCATGCTTTTATTCCATTTCCATATTTTCTTTTTCCACCCAAGGACACTGTATTACACAAAACATGGAAAGCATCTCATTGCTTTCAACAGTTGAAAACTCAGATAAATGAAGCTGTTGGTTACACTCATCCGTTGGTGTTACGAAGTCATATTGTGGGTATCCATTACTTGCCTTTTAGAAGCACTTGGCAACATTATCCTCATATTCATAATCAGATTTTTTCCTAGCATCAGCACTGTATTTATTCTACAGTTCAAAAGACCATTGCAGTAAACAAACACCTTCAAATATTTTTAATTATCTCTGACTTCCAGAGGATTTCAAATGAATCAATACATTTAAGAAGTATGTAAAAGTGCTCAAAGTCCTATAGGCAAAAATAGTTATTAAAGAGAGCCGCTAGCTTATATAAATTACATATAATTTTCATATACCTAACAGAAATAGCCTTCAGGCAAAAATACTCTCATGTTATTCCATAGAGAGTACTTAAACTAAAGGCAGGGATCATTAGGTGACAACTAAAAATAATTTTTTCTTAAAGTGATATTTCATTATGCCTAGTTACAGTAATAAATTACACCTGTAACTTTACTTTCAAAGAAACTTCTTGAAAAGGAAAAATGTGCAATAGTACTACATTAATAAAGGTCATTCACTTCTTCATAAAGATAAATTTAGCAAATCAAGGGAAGTTTTATCTTCTCTTACATGCACAACCACAAGGAGTCAATGACAACTAAGGAGAAATACATAGACTAAACCATGTTTAGTTGATTCAACAGAACAACATTACATGTTTTTAAAGGTACCAGAAACCAGGAGCCCAAGAAATCTCAGAGGGCACTGAGAGCATGAAATATATTCACTCTGCTGCAAAAGCCTGTTGATGAAAAAAGACTCAAGAGTTTCCCAGTAAAAAATTCAAATATTGTTGTAGTAGAGAGTCAAATACCACCATGTAAATTAACTGAGATTAAGCAATAATCAAATGGTATTTCCCCTTATGAGAGCAGGGAAGAAATGGTCTCCAGTCAAGGTAGAATCAGTAAATAAGCAGACTTTGAAGTACACCAAACACTGAGGCAACAAAATATCAACACTGAGGTTACTTCAAGGGCCAGACTGCCCCTGAAGCATACTGGACAAGGAAGGTACCTCGAACATGCACAAAAGAGATGAGATAACTAGAAGCCAAGCTCCTCTACCAGCTTAAAATGTATCAAGCTCTAACCCACCTGCAGCCTGGTGTTGGTCTGTTAGAAAGTGGTGGGAGACAGGGAACCAACTGTAAAAGTGGGCATAATCTTTACATGCGCTGAGAAGAAATGGGTGTCTGAGTCACTTTGTGGAATGATCTCATCTGCCACTAGTACATAAATCACAGTAAAATAAAAATTCCAAAGCGAACAATTTCCTTTGACCCTTCAGTAAGAGCTTGGGAGGGACCCATCTGCTACCACAACAGGTGAATGACAGTTTTGTCTTCATGTTGCACTATGATTCCCACCAGTCAAAGTGACTCAGGTGAAGAAAAAAAGGAACAAGGGTAATGATAGTCATCCAACAATCTAAATCCAGATGCACCAGCTTGGAAATTATAAAATGTTGGTTATCATGTCAACAGCAATGAGAAAGCTGTTTGCACCACAGAAAGGTAGGAGGTGGATTGGTGGGGAAGCAGAAGAAAGCTAACCAGAGGTAGTCACACTCCACTTACCTCAGTGCTCTTCTCAGTTGTAGCTTTTGATCTTACTTTTGTTGCTATATTCTAGCAAGTGTTTTTTTTTTTTTTTTCTCCTGAATGTAGCAACACATGCAGCAAAAAATCCGTGGTCATCCAGATCAAATAACTTCTGCAGGATTGCACAGTGGCTGAGGATACTTAAATCCTGACTGTAAGGGATCTAGTGCCAGAAGAATAACCTGGGTAGTTAATCGGACATCTTTAGCCAGAAGCAGAGAAAAGAACTTTCTCTTTAACAAAGGATGCTCTAGAATCACTTAGGTATGTCATGTGGGACACTAATGGCCTGATCACCACTTGCAGCTTAAAATTTAGTGAATAATTATAATAAAATGTTACTTTTTATCACAAAATTCTAAAAAAAAAAATTTGAAACACAGAGGGCTACCTCTAAATCATGGCAGTATTACCTTTAAGATAATGTGAAACAAGTTACTTAGTTCTACAGACCACTCCTCAGGACAATCCATTTGTCAGACTGGGAAAAGATAAAAATAAAGGGTATAAACATTCCCCTCAGTAATGTTTTCAGAGGAGTTTCAATATGCTAGGATATTTGTCTATATGCACTGTTATTTATTTCCCTTTGAAAACAGCATCCATTGCATCACTTACCAAGGCTTTTGCATTAACTTCAGAAAGAGCATAAAAATTTTCAGAATACAGATCTGAAGAGACTCTAGAACCTAGTGGCTTCATATGTCTCAAAAAACAAAAAAAAGAAAAAAGAAAAAAAAATCTCAAATCATTTTGGCAGAAGAGAGTTATTTCCAGGAAGGTTTGGAGACTGTTTTCTGAAAGGCACATTGAATTGCTCAATAATTGCATTCACATTATTTGCCATATCATCAATGGTGAGCACTTTATGGCTGGATGCAACTAGATTAATATCAATTAAAAAGATGAGGGCTTTCTTATCATGTATTTTTATTTAGTCTGACAGCTGCTTTCTGAATGGCACAGAAGAGTGCCTATGAAATAATAAACCAAGTGCATAAATAATAATAATAATCAGTATCCTCTCATATATTCTTTAGCTCTTTTATAGGTGATGTACTTTGTAAAGGAGGCAGTTCAAAGACAGAGTTTAAATTCTGCCAGTTGTCATGCTTGAAGTTCCATCCCAAAACGAAGCAATCTGTACTGTCTGTACTGAAACACAGCATATTGAAAGCAAAAGAATGAGGAAATATTGCTAGAAATTACCAGGTATGAGTATAGACCTATCACCGGAAAGCTGAAAAGAGGTTAAAAAAAGAAACAGAGAACTGTAAGGAAGGACAGGAAATACTGGAGGAAGGCTGACACTGCTTCTGCCTTTTCCATCTAGCATTTTCCTGGTTTTTGCTTTCCTGCGATTGCTGTACCTTTTGAGACCTTTGGTATAAATAACAGCCACTTACACAGCCTCTTTGTGTGTCCTGTGAAGTAAATAAACATTTAATCAACTCCAGATTTGTCACAAAACATTAACATTGCTTTTATGATTAGGGTTGCACTTCAAAGCTCTTCCAGTAACTAAGACGATAAAGCACTACTGTCACTCACCAAGCAAGACATACTTCAGCCTTGTATGAAGCTTCATCGCAACTCATGTCATGCCGAGCTTGCCAATACGCTTACGCTGGATTACTTTGCTAGGCAGGAATTCTCAGGCTTTTGTTCCCACATTTTTCTGTTGAACTTTCAGTTCTGGTTGACCTTGCTACTGACACCAACATTACAACACTAGGAAGACAAGGAAGATGAACTACAAAGTATTTGCACAGTAGATAACAAACACGGGAAGTTGTAGAATTCCCTAAGCTTGCACAGAGATCTTCTATATCAACTCCTCTTAAACACAAATGAAGTTGACAAGATTGATTCTTTAGCTGTCAATTAAATTTTTGGTTGTGGCTGCCTACTGAAATCCCCAGTAGAACACGCCAGTCTCTTGACAGGCAATCCAGAAGTTACAATATGAAAATCTTTTAAAAATCAATGGCTTTCTATGTTTTTGCTCAGTTGATGTTTTAGGTTTGTTCTTTGTGTATAGTTCGTTTTGGGGTTTGTTTTTTTTTTTATTATTTTCTTTCTTGTGTAAAGAAATTTTTTTTTTTTTTAATTGAAGGTGAGGACATTTTTGCAGTTGGGTTTATGTCAATATTAAAAGTATATTCTGCGTGGAAAAAGCTGAAGAACTCCAATATGACAGAAGTAGGAAAATTTCTTTGGGTTAATGCTAGAAAGGCAACCTTGTAGTACAGGTGGAATACCAAATACAATGATATCTTCTCAAGACATAAAAGAAACAAAGATTTCACTCTCCATATAACTAAGCAACACAGTAAACAATTACTGCAAGAAAAGAGCTACAGAACGCAAAAAAATAAGTCACTGTAAAACTTTGGTGCTGCTTTTGCCATATTTTAATGCTACTTTGCTTGTTTATTTATAGAAAGCAACTGTGAAAATGCACTACCCATTTATCAATGTGCAGATTGTTTTATGACTCTCGAGTAAAAGAACATCCTAAGCTTAGCTAGTGAACAAATAAGCAAGCCTGGATTTCTCAGGGTCCATCATTTTTAACTGTCAGAATAATTTAGGAAAGGTATTGTGACTTTCACACTTATCATACTTCTACTTTTTTAAAAATATGTACAAGCCTACAACAAGCTGCTTAATTTCTTTCTCAGTATAGGCTTAATCTGTAGAAAGCAGCTTTAGTGCCTCCACCCTTAGCTGGTAAGTTGCATACTTCACTTTATTAATTAGAAATATTTTGGAGGCCATCACATGAGCAAAACTACTGTTGTGTGCCAAATCTTTTGACAAAGCTCCCTATCTTCATATGCTTTGACAGTTAACTCCCTGAAAGAATAAAAGAACTACAAAATCTCTTCCAGAATCTTTCATTAAAGGGTCATTAATAAGCGAGATATGTCACGCATGATGGTTCTTGTCCTTCTTCCTTATTAGGTGTGTTTCCAGTCTACGCAGGATACCTACATCTCTTTTGAATCTAAGGTGTCCCAACAGCTAACTCACATTGAGTTTTTAGGTTTTCCTTTAACCCCTCCTTTCAGTTTTCTCACTTTAGTAACATGATCTTACAGTAATACGGTGAAGTTCTTGCGATTTCAAGAACATTGTTGGTCAAACACTGCTTCCAGAACTTAATCATACATTTTTAAGGAAGAGTTCAAATGGTGCGCCTGCCTAACCTCTGCAAAGGAAATGTTTTTCAATTCCTGGTCAAATGGTATTTATTATTTTCTTTAACAAGCGTTCCTGCAATTTGGTTCAAGTCTTCTGAAAAGCTTCAGTGACAAATTATGAACTTTGAAGCAGAGATCAAGAGTACAATGATTCTGCCTAAATTAAAGCGATAGGTTAGCTAAGACTAGCTGCACCCTAGTCTAGTTAATCTTCTATAATCAATGAAAGAAATAGGCACATATCAAATGTGTTTCATTTCATCGTACTCTGAGATGTTTGCCATTGCTTGATGTAGCTGCTTCTCTCCATTGGGTAAAAGAAGTGGGTGAGCCACCTGGGGTGAGACAATTAGCTTTTAGCACTTGGTGGGTGAAAAGAATCTCCATTTATATGTCTGAAAAGGAAGAAAATGTGACCCCAGCTGATAGAAATACGTTCTAGGAAAACCTGAATTTAAAATATGAGCTTCTCTTCAGCACTATCAGGGGTGAGAGCTTGAAACAAAAATTACATTGATTAAAAAATTAATTTATAATTTGTAACTGTACAGATCAAGTTGCCCTTTTTAAACATCAAAGAATTACTGAACAAAAATCCCTAATGCCATTTTTTCTACTGGCACGTCTAAGTCTGTTGTGTATGAATTCCACATTGAACAGTCCGCCCTAAGCCGTAACTCGGACTGATACCTTCAGTGGTTTCTCCTGCCAGCTAGATCTCTTGCCAGTTAGCTCTCTTCTACGAATTTGCCATTAATTTAGCTCTACTCCAGAAGTGCTATGACATGATACAAATGTATTAGTAAGTCTTCTAAAAGACAGTAATAAATAACATAACAGCAATTAATTCAAATCTGGGATCTTAACACTGAAAAAGGCAATGATTACTTTTGGCATGATCCCATAGTGTGTTGAAAATCTAACATTTGGAAAAGACACCAACATACTAAAAACAGGCAAGAGCTACAACATTTATTTAGCAGTTTTGAACATAAGAGAAAATAAAACCAATGTGAAACAAACAGGGTCACAGAATATCACATATGAGAAGATAAGTCAAAATCAAAACTTTCATTTTTAAATAGTATTAATTCTCTCTTGTCTTTGCAAGAAACTCCCTAATCTAAAAGGAAAGGCTATTCAGAAGAAAAGATTTATAAAATACATAATCTCATGGATGTCACTATAGTCACAAAAATCTACACCAGTAAAGAACAAACTTATTACCTTAAGGTCTGCAATTTAGATTTTGCATTTCCTGCAATCCTTTAGAACTCTCTTTCAGTCAGTGTTCAGTAACCTGTACTGAAATATCAGTAATTTAACAATGCTGAAAGGCTCTCAGACTTGCACCTGGTCAGACATCTCCCTTCCTTCTCTTTAGAAATCCACAAAATTATGCAAAATCACCATGTAAGTATAAAGCAATACATATTCAGCTGAAGGTTTGGCACAAAATGGGGGCAGAGCTCAGCTTTTAGTATAAGAAATCCTTCCAAAATCACAAAAGGTAGAATTTTGACAGGAACTGACAGAAATTGGTACTTAAAACTGTAGGATGATTTGAACTGCCTGCACCATGTTCCCTATGCAAAAGTTTATTTGACAGAAGAAAGCAAAACTGAGCCCAAAACCCAATTAAGAAAATACCATATTCATCATGATTAAATAGGGCTCCTGGAGATGGAAGGTAAGTATGCTGAAAAAGTAATGCTAGGGAAGGAAAGCAGTTGACCATGTTGCATCTCTTCTGCGACAGGGACACACAGCCTGAAAGGCTGTTGTATTAGGGTTAAACTCAGTAACAGCAAGAATACATGAATACACAGCAAGCCTGCTCTAGAGTACAAAATCAAGATAAAAAATTAAATCACAACATATTCCTTTTCTTTAGTTGGAAAGTCGGGGAAAATAAGGGTGAAATAATATTATCAAAGCCAGATCTAATGTGAAACAGAATCTGACAGATCTGAAATGAAACATCAAGGCAAAGCAGAAACTAAATCAGTTTCTTTGAAAACTGATGAAATGTACAGTAGTTTTTTAGTGGTGGTGGTTGATCCTCAAAGGTATCACCACCAGCTACTGAGCAATTCTGGTCTTATTCCATTTCCTGGTCCCAGCTCTCAGATGTGTGATTTTTGTGACAGAGGAAGAGCTGGCAAGATGAGCACTGAATCACCAATACTTTGTACTCCAGCACTCTCACACAGGCTGAGATTGTGTCCTCAGCAGCAAAAGTCAGTGGGGTTTCAGGCTGCTCTGCCTGAAGCTCTGCTTCCTGTGGCCCTCAACAACTGACCTCTCCTTGCCAAAGGCTGCCAAAGTGATGCTCAGTACAGCCCTCGATTCATTCTCTCTTTAATTGTCTCTGCTTCCTAAGCTCAGTCTTTGATGTATCTCACACTTTAGGGGCTGTAAGCAGACTCACACAGTACTACACTCTCTGCTCTGGCTGAAGGCTACTTCTTGCACACAGAGATTGTTTCTGTGACCATCAGGTTCCTTTATACTAGTAGGGCAGCCTAAAGAAATCTTAATGTAAACGAATCATGATGGCTTCTTGCTACTGGCCTTTTGCAGAAGGAGATTTATTTAGTTATTTGTCCCTCAGCTCCCCAAAGCAGGACATTAACTACAGTACATGTTCCCAAAACCTTTTCTGACTCATCATGAAAAAAGGGATGGGCTGTACTGCCATGGACTTCAGTTCATAAATGAGGCATCACAGAACCTAAAGAGGAGGAAACCTCTATTTTGCATGACCCAGACCAATCAGACTAACTTTGAAAAGTTCATTATTGCATTTGGTACTTTCAAATGTCACAGCAGATGATTTGAGAGAATATTTCCAGCAGCCTCATCTACAGTCTTAACATGCCTTCTGTTATGGTTTTTCCTATTCTTGCTCATATCCTTCAAGGCTGTGGGGTTCAGTATCTACCAAAGAGAAAGTTGATAAAGTTAGGACATTTTCAAAAAGCAACAAGGAATGTTCTTACAGCCTTGGTAATCGCAGGGAACCATAACATGGAAGATTTGAATTTAGATATTGGGAAAGGGTATCTTGCCTCTACCTGAGATAATATCTCCTAATCTTTGAAAAGAACAACATGAATAATATTCTACTTCACAACAAAAATAAAGGCACAGCACCTCACAGTTCTTTTTAAGAAATCTATCCAGCAGCAGCAGTGCAAATAGTAGGAATAGACTTGGTTAATAATTTATCGAGCTTTCAGAAAGAAGTCTGAAAACCTCCTGCTAACATCCTTATGATCTCAAGTTTTGGTAAGAGAGACATTGTACCAACTACCCTGCTGCTTGCCACTGTAATTCAAAGAGTTTTAGTACTTGTGCTCAGTTGAGGGAAACTCTAGTTTTAATATGAGACTTGCAGCAAATCAATATAATCTGCATTACAATACATAGTCTGATTCAAGTGACAGGACACTTTTTAATGATCTCCCACTGTGTATCACTTTTATGTTTTATTCTTGAAATGTTATTTCAGTACCAGTAATTTCACCTGGGGAAAAAAAAAAAAAAAAAAA
>VZTE01000892.1:538379-581193 GCA_013397775.1 Eulacestoma nigropectus | reverse complement strand
TCGAAATGTGTGATTTATTTTTTTTTTTTTTTTTTTTTTTTTTTTTTTTGCTGGGGACTGGGTTTAATCTCACTGTTTTGTGAACAGGTTCAGATTTGTCTTGTATTTTAAGTAAGTTCATAAAACTGCCAATATGTGCTGATGAGAATTATACTCCAGAAGCTAATGGTGACTTGATTCAATTATCTTCTTGCAACTTCGGGTGAGTCATAGGATTGTAATTCATGAACAGGGAGAAACAAATCTGATGTATGGCTGGAGCTCAGTAGCATGCTGCCATTTTCAAAATCAATAGGTCTGGAAAGGCAAGGATGAATCAGAGAAAGAATAAAGTAAAGATCAGTAATTCTTAAAGTAAAATAAGAATGAACACAAACTACTCTGTATAAGGAAGTCCACAAGTTTGGGCACGTAGCAGAAATGGAAACAGAATCACCTCAGCAAATCTTTGTGCACAGCCCAAAGAAGAAAAAGTCTTCAGACTTCATTTGTGTAAAATATAGTGACTCATTGTGATGCTGAATCTCAATTCATTGTGAACTGACTGACCCTCCCCAACTACTTCTTCCAATCCATTCTCCACTTGACTAGAGCAGGAGAGAAATGGATGAAGAGAAACAGGGTGGAGGCAGGGGAAAGTACAAACAGGAAGCGAGAACGTCAATAATATCTCCAGCTTACACAGCTCTGACCATTTGGCATGCCTAACGACAGTCCTTCTCCTCACCATGTCAGTCTGTCTGACTGAAACACTCTCACTCCCAACATGTGCAGCTCTACCTACGTATCTCCAGCACTTTCCTGTGGTCCCCTGTGGCCAAGGATGAGCACCTGTTCCAAGGAGAGCTCCAGCCCCAGCTCTCCTTCAGGTGCTGTCCAATGACGTGGCACTTTCCACCCCACCTGGGTTCCCTGATTGCTGAACCTTCCCCGTGACATTATTCTAAGAAGAAGTGCACTGCAAAGGGTGTTTCACCTGTCTGCGTCTAAAGCTGTACATACCAAAGATTATGTCTAAGAGAATTTTTTCCCTCTGCAAAAAAATATTCTTTTAGTGAAATGACACAAAACTTCATAGCTGAAGAATTTTGAGATAGTTTTGGTGTTTTCATATACTACAGGAGTACACAAACAAAAGTATTTTGAAACTAGGTGCAGCCTGAGGACTTTGAATGTGAGCTTCCTGAACATGTTATTTTTTTGTTGTATTTTTAAATAGAGAATCCTCAAACAGCCATTCTAAACAGGCATTGATTTAAGTGATACTGGAAATACAACTCCATCTCTTTTATTTGAGCTGTTTACAAAAGAATAGGGGTTTAACAGAGTTGGGAGATGGGGTACAGAGTATTATTTTAGCCATGCAGTTGAAGGAAGAACCAGTGTTGGAATAAACAACAGATTAGCAAAATGTACGTTGCTAGGATGAAAGGTTTTCCATGCACTTTCTACTGATGTGTGTTCTACTGAGAGGCATTTTGAAATGTTGCTTACATTGACACAGTAGGCTTCATACTGAACACACAATGACTTTCTTTGTTTGCCTTACAAACAGCAATAGAATTAACTTCTAAAAGTTGCTGTGCACAAGATTACAGAGATTTCTGAGCAATACATTCAATATACAATGAATGAAAGTGACGCACAAGGGCTTTCATGGTTAACACAGTCATGGTGAAATCTGTGTCATGTGACTTCAAAACTCTATAAATAATTTGGTTTCATCTGAACTAGAAACTCCATGCTGCCTTTGGTGAGTGGAAACAAATAGGTTTATCCTGCGGACAATTCATCTCAACATAAGACAGAAGTCTGAACTGGACAGACACTTCCAAAGAACAATTTGCTTTTTTGTCCTCCATTGCACCTGTAAGTAGTTTTACTTTGATGCATCATACGTAGCCCTATTTCACATGCCACTTCCTAGGGAAAGGGATATTTTGTTTTTTTCTCCATCCTCTCTTCACAAAATCTTTGTAACAACGCTCTTCAGAATGTAGGTATCATCTTGAAAGATATGAATTTGTCTACCCACCTGTCCCTATGAGATACAGACTTCAAATTCTGATGACTAAAATGTCATTATTTTTACCTCTTTGAATTTCAGTTCATTTTAGGGGAAAAACCCCCAAGCTGAATATAGGAGGAACTGTTTTCTTTTATTTCTTTTTTTTATATTTTTTTGCATAGATGATTGTGTTACATATTCTTAAAGAAGGTAATTCTGTAAAGCTCTAGACTGCAAGGGCCTAATGTAGAGCAACCGTTTCACTAAAAGGTAGAATCAGCGCAGCCTGTGACTGACTTGATAGTTCTGGAAAAGCCTGTTCAAGGGCTGAGAAGAGACAGAACATTATTCATCTCTACCAAGTCAATGCCCATTAGTGCCCCTAGTAACAAACTACAAACTGGATTAGGAACCAATCAGATATTTACAATGTTGCCTTTTAATAAACTCTTCTGTGAATGACTGATAGAAAAGGTTTTTATGTTAATGTATCTAATGGCCCTTTTGTATACAGTGGAACATCAACAAATTAGTCAGCTAACGAAATATCATTTCACTACATCGTAAAAACAAAATGAAAGACATACATAAAGTCTGACAGTGTTGTTATTCCCAATTGATGGTGCTGTGTCTAACTTTGACATCCATGCTGAAATTACAGAAAACTCTTCATTTGCAACACACTCATCTCCAATATTTTAACAGATTGCTGCAGTTTAAGAACTCTTAATTAAATTCTCCAACTTGAATGCTAGCTTTCTTATTTAGGCACAGCCACTCTCCGAACTCATCCATTCTTCATTTGTGAGGAACACTTTTCTTTAAACTTGCGCATGAAATTCAGGTTTTTACAATACACTTATTGAAATGACCAATCTCTTTTCCCTTGCAGAAAGATTTGTTTTGTGATGGAGCTTGATTTTGCTTCCAGGCACTTGGTAGACATAAGCTCTTATTAAAGAACAGAAAAATACCCTCTTCTCAGTCACCAGAATATATACTGTTTTTTAACTCATTAGTCTTGTCAGACTCAGAATTTTTATCACTTTTACTCTTCAGACACAATTTCTCGTGCATCTGGATGTAGCTAATTAAATATAAGAGAAGTTAAATGAAATTATGAAAATGGAAGCTTTGATCTTCTGCTCCCACACTGCTCAGGAGCACTACTGAGGTCTTCACAATACTGTGCATTTTCTCCCCTTTTTACTGCAGAAATAACTTCTTTAAACTAACTTCTATTTGCTTCCAGCTTTCAGAACAACAGAAACAACCATACTATGACTTTTGAAGAACTAACAAGGCATTTCGTTTCTCCCATTCTTGTCTCCACATCACCTGCCAGATGCTTTTCTTCCCCATCATGGACTGCCAGCTAGATTCGCTCTCCACTTTGGCAAGTGCTTCAAACATGGTCCTTCTTCTCGATGCCCTGCTTTTTCTGCAGATCTACATAACATTTCTCTCCCCCATTAATGCAGAAAATTGGTCCTGCCTTCTCCATGTTCCCCTCTGGCCTGGAAAGAGGTGAAACAGGCTTATTAAGAACATGGCCTCAGTGGTTTGCATGTCAGGCACCTCAGTGATCAGGTGCAGGACTGAAACTGGGAAGTTAAACAGAAGGTAAACACTATTGACTATTACCAGTAACCGCAGGCAAAACAGACTCCCCCCCAATACCATTCCTGTCTTTTCTGATCCCCAGCTTAGCATCTTTCCCCTACCAGCACTTGAAAGCCTAATAGCATCAGATTCCTAAAGTTTATCATAAAATCATAGAATATGCTGAGTTTGAAGGGACCCACAAGGATCATCAAGTCCAACTCCTGGCCCTGCACAGGACACCCCAAGAGTCACACCATGTGCCAGAGAGCATTGTGCAAACACTTCTTGAGCTCTGTCAGGCTTGGTGCTGTGACCATTTCCCTGTGGAGTCTGTTCCGGTGCCCAACCCTCCTCTGGGTGAAAAATCTTTTCCTGATATTCAACCTAAACTTCCCCTAACTCAGCTTCATGCCATTTCCTCAAGTCCTGTCACTGGTCACAAGACAAGAAATTGGTACCTGCCCCTCTGCTTCCCCTCATGAGAATGTTGAAGACGGTAACGAGGTCTCCCTTCAGCCTCCTCTTCTCCAAGCTGAACAGTGTCCTCAGTCACTCTTCATAAGGCTTCTCCAGAACCTTCACCAGCTTCATGGCCCTCCTTTGGATGCTTTCTAATAGCTTAAAGGCTTTTTTATATTGTGGCACCCAAAACTGGCCCCAACACTCGAGGTGAGGCCGCCCCAGACCAGAGCAGAGCGGGACAATCCCCTCCCTTGCCCGGCTGGCGATGCTGTGCCTGATGCACCCCAGGACACACCCAGCCCTCCTGGCTGCCAGGGCACTGCTGACTCATGTTCAACTTGCCATCGACCAGGACCCCCAGGTCCCTTTCCATGGGGCTGCTCTCCACCCTCTCATTCCCCATTCTATACACATAACCAGGGTTGCCCCATCCCAAGTGTAGAATCCAGCACTCGTCTTTGTTAAACTTCATAGGGTTGGTGACCATCCATCTCTCTTCTTTGTCGAGGCCTCTCTGCAGGGCTTTATTCATGTTCCAAATATTAAAACATGTAAATCTTTTCTTTCATGAAGATCTATATTCAGTTAGTCATATTTAGCTGCAAAAATGTCCATCTGGGTCATACAGCCTAAAAAAAAGTCACAAAATACCTAACAAAAACCTAAACCTTATCTGCCTAAATCAGTAAGGGTTTCTGTACTCCAAAACAACATTTGAAGTCTCCCATAGTGTGAAGCAACTGCTTTTTCTATAAAGAGAAGATCATTCTACTATTCTTTCTTTAAAATGGGATGTGGGCATGTGGACTCTACAGAGCATCCACATTAAAACAGCACATGTTGGCTTCAAAGGAGCTATTATGCAGTCTATAAGTTCAATGATCTGCAAAGCAATAAAGAGCTCCTTCTGCAGCCCTCACGGCCTATTGAGTAAATAGTAAGCATTTAAGAAAACTCCATAATTACATGTTTACACACTGGAGCCATTATAGGCAATCTAAAAAAAAGTACATGTAGTTTTAAAAAAAAAAAATCCTTAAGCAAATTTTTTTACATGATTACGACTCCTTTACGGCCACTAAGGACTACCAGCTACAGAAGGGACAGATTGAAGAAAGCACAGTTACAGTCTGGGTTTATATGCAGTGATGACATAATAAGATGTCAGCTGAATATTTTAGATATTAAAGTCTAATATTTTAAATTAAACACATTCCATATTTCAGATGTGTCAAATGGTAAATAATTGATAAAGAATAAAATAGCTTGATGCTTTTAGCTAAGTCAACAGGGAACCCCAATGGCTGTATTCTTGGAGACCTGTGTCTTGGACTCATTTCCCTGTCTCTGAAGCACATTTCTATGTCCAGACCTACAGTTGTGTGGACACTGAAAAGCTTTAGTAGAGGGATTTTTCAGCTTTCTGCAGCATTCTGTGAGAACTCTGTGTCTCTCAGGAAAACTATGCAAAACACTGCTATGGGTTTTTGTAAACTAATTCTTTATCTTTGCACCTGCTGTTGTTCAGTTAGTGTTGTTATGGTACACTGAGGAAAATATTTTCAATTGGGTGTTGAATAGCCTCCACCAATCATTCTAGGAGGTGGATGACCAAGGAACCAATAGTACTATGCTACTCTTGTGAATCAAGTTATATAAACCGATTTATAATTAATTAAAATAGCCATTTTCTCCGGATCTTGGTTGTGTCGTTTCTCTCCGTCTCGGGTACAACAGCGACACAGTTGCTCTGCCTTGGTCAAACAGAAACTTTGGCTGCAAAACCAGCCTGATTAATCCCTGCCTCACGTAGAAATTTAAATTTGAGGATTTAGGAAACTGTATCATATAGATGGAGCATGCCCTGAAATTGAATTTGTATTAGCTCGACACAGTGGTCCATGGGCAAAACACAGAGTAAAAAGAACAGCATCCATTAAGAATGGGACTGACCATGTATTTTTCACATGTGGAAGACATACAACAGGGCAGATAAGCAATTTACAGTTGATACTCATCACTCACGTGCCTTCTAACAATTTGCATCAGACAAAATGCTTCTTATAGATGCTTGTACACTGCGTGCTGTAAAAGTGACAGACTATTCAGTTAAGAATAATTTAAAGTAGCATTTCTGTTCCTTTCTCTGTTTTGCATTCTAATTAAACTATCATTTTTCATATTCTTAAAAGAACGAAAGCCTGTTTACCAGCTGAAGTGAACATTTCATGTTTTATAGGAACACAGAAAAATCCTTAAGAAAACATGAGTGAAATGCTCCTAGAACAACTGTGGTGTGGGATCAAAGACATCCTTTTAACTTGCAAATACCACCACACATACTGGGGAGAATTCAGTTTAATCCTCACATGATTAAAAAAAAAGATTTCCCCACTTTTTTCTTCCCAACAATTAATGGTTAAATTATGGGTCATACAATAATTCAGGTACTTTGGTGATCATAGTATACTTCTACCTAAACTTCCAACATAATATATCTTTGGTAATTGCTTAGGAACACATTTACAGTCACAGGTTACAAGCAGTGCATTCAATCTACTGCTCCTCTGCAACATTACAACAGCCTTAATAATTTTGACAGAAGCCTATGCAGACCAATTAAAGTAATGACACTCAAATGAACACCAACTTAGGATAGCTTCACATTAATTTAAGACATCGAATAGCAACATTTGCATTCCAGATGCTGAGAGACCTAAAATGTCAGGCAGTAGTGATGTTTAATGCACAACACAAACGCATGTGTCTACCGTCACATCAGGTATTGCATCATATCTACCACACACCATTAAATAACAGAACCGTGTAACAACCATGGATAATCTATAATAACCTGAAAACAAAGATTGATGGAAAACTTAGAATTCTAGCCAGGACACTGACACTTAACAATGAAATTCTCTGCCATTGATTAGTACTGTCAGTTGTACATCACTGCGTGATAAATACACAGGAGAAGTAGGAATAAAATTCACGTTGGTATTAAAATGCAATTTAACCAGAATTTCTGTTTAAATTGGTATCTAGCATGGGTGTAGTAGGTCATATTACCCTGACAGCAATTTTTTTTAATACATCGTGTATTTTCCAAAGGTCATTTTTATAATGAATGAGGATATTCTCTTTCAGTGTAGCTTTATTTGCACAGCTCTTCCTACCATTTAGATGCCTATGCAGATAATAGTAGCACACAAGACAGCAAAGATATCAATGTGTGTTAAATAATAGAGATGTGTTATTTAAGCATTTAACTCCTGAAATCAGTATTAGGTCAGCATTTAAATACCTTGAAAAACTGATTGTCCGTGAGAAAGTTGTCCTTACTCAACAGGTCCATTCTGCTTAAGTAGTCAGCATCATGACTGTTCTCTCTAGCAGCAAACTGCAGTCTGCACCACAGTTCAGCCGCATGAATTCTGAAAAGACATCTGTCTTTACTCTGTCTTTCTCATCACCCTACTATTTTCTGCAGTCTCTTTACTTAAACTCCTCCAGCACAATCATTCTACCAATAGCTTCATGCTGTTTGATGCCTTTTTCAGGTAGGAATCAGCTGCAACCATCCCATCCTAGTTCTTGGCAGCAAACTGGCCCTAAGACAGGCCACAGCTTTCCACTGGGAATTGTTAAAGAAATACCACTGTAGAACCAGGGTGCAGCACAGTGTTACATTTCACATGCACTAGTGCAGTATGTAGTCAACCAAGATGAAAACAAAAACTGCACTTTAGTCCTATGAAACCTCCCGAGCTAACACAGACAGCACAAACTGGAGCTTTTCATTCCTCAGTCAACAGAACAGTTTGCTAACTCTGATCTGATGCAAACATGAAGGTCCTGAACACATGATTCACCTGGAAAACCTTTTAGTAATATGAACAACTCAATGGTCAGAATCTCAGTCCTCAGTCCCAGATATGCTGGTAGATAGTTAAAGATGCATTAAAAAATATATAATACTCCTTTACTTGTAAAGTGTGCATTTATGAGAAGCAAAAAGATGATACAAAATGGAACCTTGTTATGTAATTTTCAGAGAATTGCTTTTCAAGTCAGAATCACATAAAATTCAACACTCACAGGACAGGAAGGCTAGAAGTAACACACAGAAGAGGTTTTATATTTTGATTTATTATAGTTATTTCAGAAAGTGGTTTGACTGTCAATAAGGTGGTGCTCTTGATCATAGAATCATACAATCGTAGAATATTTTGAGTTGGAAGGAACCCACAAGGATCATCAAGTCCAACTCTTAGCCCTGCACAGCACCATCCCCAATAATCACACCATGTGCCTGAGAGTGCTGTCCAAACTCTTCTTGAACTGTATCAGGCCTGGCGCTGTGACCGCTTGCCTGGAGAGCCTCTTCCAGTGCTCAAACACCCTCCGGGTGAAACACATTTTTCTAATATCCAATCTAAACCTTCCCTGATGCAACTTCAGGCCATTCCCTCGGGTCCTGTCACTGGTCACCATAAAGAAGAGATCAGTGCCTGCCCCTCCTCTGCCCCTCACAAGGAAGTCGTAGAGTGCAATGAGGTCTCCCCTCATTCTCCTCCAGGCTGAACAGACCAAGTGACCTCAGCCACTCCTCATAAGGCTTCCCCTTTGCTGCCCTCCTTTGGATGCTCTCTAATAGCTTGATATCCTTCTTATACTGTGGTGCCAAAAATACAATATTCAAGGTGAGGCTGCCCCAGTGCAGAGCAGAGCAGAGCAGAGCGGGACAATCCCCTCCCTTGCCCGGCTGGCGATGCTGTGCCTGATGCCCCCCAGGACAGGGTTGGCCCTCCTGGCTGCCAGGGCACTGCTGACTCATGTTCAACTTGCCACTGACCAGGACCCCCAGGTCCCTTTCCCTTTCCAGCACCTGATTCCCCAGTCTATACACACAACCAGGGTTGCCCCATCCCAGGTGCAATTCATGCTATTACACAATGAGTTTTTTGGACACTCTTCTACCATCAGTAACATCATATGTCTAGATTTGCACACATATTAGATGAAGAATCACACTTTCAGATGGCCAACACAGCCTAGTTCCACCACTTTGTGCTGGATCCAAAGCTCAGTGAAGACTCGAACATAGTGTTTGACAAATGTGCACACATCCAAAACCAGACCATTGCTCTAGTTTGGTTTCAAGCATTTATACTCTTCATACTAAAAGGAAGTAGAATATCTGTGGGCTATTTGCAAGAGATTATGGCCTTTTCAGAAAACTGGATTTTCAATGTTATCCAGTTTAGTCAAGTTACTTTCCTCTGGAAAAGAAAATTATTCCTCTCATACAAAGATTTTATGTTCCCTTTTTCTCTCTGGAACACCAAGCCAAAAGAAACATAGACACAGGTTATTTATATAAACTGTAAATATATGAATAGAGAAAGTGACAAAGCAAAATTGAAGAGTAAGTAATTTCAGGCTATCAAGTCAACCTGCCTTGTATACCTTACCCTTGCTTTCTCAATCTACATAATATGTGATGATAATCACATGTTCACAATTAGTCTCAAATAGCAAGCTGACATTAAAACAGTCTTGAGGGAAATAATTTTCACAGATGTTAGGACTAGCTAGTAACTACATCAGTTAAATTAGGTTTAGCTGTATTTTAGATAAAGTCATTTGCATTTCAGACATATCCTATAGGTGATCTCACTGAGAAGCAAGAAAGCACCATCCATCCAGCCAGCCATCCATCCAAGTTTAATTAAGAAGAATATTCTTCTTAGTGGATTATCTTCATGTATTATCATAGACCAGATAAATTATAAATGGCCACAACCAAAAGCTGAAAGCAAAACATAACAAAAGTTTCATTAAACCTAAAACAAAAGAGTTCAATACAGAATTCTCTGTGACAGCCATTTAGTTTGGAATGTACAAATAATTTAAGTACGGAAACTAGCATAATAAATTTGATGTTATAATTACATGTTATAGTTGCTTTCTAAAACATAATCCCTCAAGAAGAAAATCTAACATGGAGAAAGTGCCAAATTTCACATTTTCGTTTTCCAACTTTATTATGGATCAGAACTTATAAACGTATATGTTTAAATTATCAACCACATTATACTGAGATGCTACCATTCTGTAACTTGTCAGTTACCTTTTTCCTAGATCTCAATCTTAAAATGTTAGTGACAAAATCCACACTTACCTCTTTTCCTCACTCATCCTATCTGCTATTAAACTTCATCTTAGCCTCTTTATTACCTCCATTAGAGAGGAAAAAAAAAAAAACAAAACCCAAAACTAATACATAAACACGCACACAATCTGTCTCCCATCTTACTCTAAGCATGCCCTTCTTGGTAATTAACTTTTCTGACTCCTTTGTTCTTGATTTTTCAAATCACTCAAGGTCTGAGGATTTTATTTTAATTAAGGACAGATAACTAAGGCGTTGATCTGGTTTATTTCGGGCAATTGGTTGGTCTGATCAAAAAGTCATGCCTTTTGAAAAGTTGTAGCTAGGGAAAAATGACAGAATCAAATGGTTCTAGCTATGATACACATTTAAGAAGGGGCCCCAAGCCATCTGCCTTCAAGACTCATACCAAAATAGTTATCGAGAAAGGAGATAAGCGTCAGACCTTACACCTCAGGGAGCCAAAGGAAACAGTTTATAAGATGTGGATACCCTTACTGCCACTGCCACATCTCTGTTTCTTTGTGAGGTAAAAATGGCACCTTGGGGTAAGCCAGCTTCTTTGTGCACCTCTGCTTTCAGGTGACCAGGTCACACAAAAGTGCCTGAACTGGGGGACAGCATCACGGAGCAGCTCCTGAGCCCCTGAAAATCACAAGTCATGGCAGTCACATGAACCTGTGCCGTGGCAGAGCAATTTCCTATACCATAAGGTTCATATTATAAGGAAAATCATTTGTCTTTAGTCTTCTTCATGGGGCAGCTGTCCAAAAATCGAACAACTTCCTAACAGTACTCTCACCAGAGTCTGCTGTTCTGCTCAACTGCTGCTCTCCATGTTATGTTCTTTTCCAGTAAGGGTGGGTATGAGATAGTCATTAGCTGGAGCAGGTAGATTGGCCTCCCCCCACCCCCTCCCTTAATCTTGTTACAAAACAACCAGGAAATTGATATTACCCTGAATGTAATCCTTCATTTAGGTGTCTCTTTGCAAAGAGAAAAAAGAGCAAATCATAATATCTCTTCTGGTCTGTAGCACATGAGGACAGATGACAACAAAAATGCTTCCATTGTAAGCCTGCTTAAAGATTTTATTTTAGTCCAGTGATAGGAGTATCATCACTAACACTAGTAAGAGCACAAGAGTCAACAATCAGACCTGCCCCAAAAACCAAACAAACAAGCAAAACCCACAAACAACCCAAAATATGCCGTCTGGCTTCAGGTAAGACAATGTGAAATTCTACTGGAATAAGTGTTTAAATAAGTACCCAAAAAGACAATGTGGAAGTACAGTTTTAAAATAATTTAAAAGGACAAGAACCTGAAAAATACATGAAAATCAGACATTCTCACACAGGATTCAGGAACCCGAGGAAGAATATACAAAGAATAAGAGAGCCTAAAAATCAGAGATATTTGCAGTTAATTTACCAGAAGCTAATAAACCAGGTGACATTCTACAGAGCTAAAAGTTTCCATGAAAAACAAACAAATAAACCAAACTGAACAAAACCCCAACATATCAGCAATATCAGCTTCCTGGTTTAGAAATTTCACAAAATGTCTCTGAAATTGTGAACACATGAGTACAACAGATAACGGTGTAGGCCAGCCCAAAGGCTGAAAGTGTATTAATGAAGAGATCACCAACTTTCTAAGGATTTCACTTGATCCTTATTTAAGTTTCCGCTCTATGAAAAACAGTAAACAAATCTGTAAAAGTTTGATGCCCAGGAAGATGATATGATGGTTTCCCAGGATTGTGCACTGAACAGATTTCTAAAATCATCAGAACCCACAGGACTACAGATTTTAATATAAGTACTGTTTGCTTCAGTCATTCGCAGACAACAGAGAATTAATTTAAAAGGGCAATGAAGGACAGGATTACTTCTTTTTCCCCAGCAAGCCCGTCTGTCCCACAAACGAGACTGGGGAGGCAGGGAGAGGGAGGGAAGGAAGCAAAAGGCTGTGGAAATAAATCGGCTATGGAAGGAAATCTTTTATAAAACAGAAAGCTAGAGCTTGGTGTAATGATAATCCAGTTTGTACAAAGACGTTCTGCATAATTTTGATTGCCTCTTTCTTGGCAGATAAGGAACCAATCTGCTAGAAACAAGCTGGCTAGGCTAGTCAGGGGTGGTAATTAAAAACATCAAAAAGCCAAAAAGGGGGCAAAAACGTCCATTCTTGCAGCATAAAAACAAACTGTTAATGTGAAAATGCTCAAATGTCAAATTTAAAAGAAAAATATTACAGACTCGCTGATATCCAGAAGCGTAAGGGTAGATGGGGAGCAGGAAAACATCATAAGCTGATCAAAGAGCCTGGGTTGAAGATCTGACATATGCAATCTGGCAAGGAGTTATCACTAAACAGTCAGAACAGAAATAATAAGCCAGGTTCTGCAAAGCCGAAGAAAGAAGTGTGCAATGGTTTCATGTCAAAATTTATTCTGTCCCTTTTGGTTTGCTTTGGTATTGGAACTTCCCAGATCCATGCACCCACAGATACACGTTTCTATGCACCTATACACCTATAAGTGTGCATTACACTATCAATTACACTCTTTCTTTACAGAGCAAGAACACTTCACCAGTTAGTGCTCTTACCATTCGAGTGCTACTATACATGCCCCTCAAAACCATTAAAATGAATTCTGAGTCCCTCTGTCCCATTGATGCTGTATCTCCAAAACCCTGCTGACTGCTAGCGGTTGATCTCCACTTAGAGTAACACCTTTCTCCTGCTATAAATTATGCGCTTTCAGTAGTACTGATGGAATGTGGGCCTCATTACATTTCTCAATTATGAGCTTTCTGAAGACAGGTGAAGAAATAGGGAAAATGAAATACCCAGGAAAAAAAAATCCAATTAAATGAATACTCAGATAGCACACATGAAGCTAGGAGATGCACATGCAAAGAATATTCAACATCTTGTTCTTTACTCATCATTAGATTCTCTTTAGTTAATTAATTGCATTATAGTCCTTCCAGCAGGCCTTTGAGTGTTCAAGATAAACCATGCCTACTACTCAGAGCAGGTCAGTAGAATACAGTGTGGCAGAGCACTTGTGTGTTTTTGAACACAGTCATATACTTTGGAAAAAAATGCATGTGTTCAGAAGACTGCAGGTCCCACTAAGATCCTGAGAGCACTGGGCAGTAGGCTGGGAACAAAGCAGGCTCCAATTCTTACATCATCAAAGTAGTTTGACTGGTATTATCTTACTTCTGTGAAAAGTGTGTTCTCCTGCTGGAGTCAGCCCCATGTCTGAATTTCTGAAGGATCTAAGAATTGGTATTGTGCTTGGAAACCAACAGAAGTGATGAGCTAGGAGAATCCATATCCTTCTAAAGATACCTGAAATATTTTCCTTCTCATTTTTAGTGCTAGCAATGCTTCAGGCTTAGTGATTGTATGACATAAGAGCTTTGAAAGCAGCCTAATTTCAAAGCATTAAATATTACAGTGTTGCTTTGAAAATTTAGTTTTAAACAGAGAGATGATTACACCAACTCCTATATAAGGAAGAGCACAGTAATAGTTGTTTTTGTAGTGTGTAAAACCCATGCCAGATCTCAGGACTCAGCATAATAAAAACATAATATATGATAGTAAATGAAGCAAAGAGCATATGGCATGTAAGGAAGGTAGCAAAAGGGTACAGACAGTCACGATACCTCAGTGAATCAGACAGCTATAACCCTGGTCAGCACAGCAGACTGCAGCCTCAGCCTGCCTGCTGGCACACTAGCAACAGCCTTGATGGTTTTAAGGAAAGCTATGGAAAAGGCCGACTTAAACAAAAATTGTTCCAGTGAAAGAATTTCTTTCCTGTGCATGTGAGCTGTAAGAGCTTATGTGTTTTTTTTTAGCAGAGACAGGGCAAGAGCAGAATCTGTTTGCAGCAGGGCAGGCGAACACACAGGTCAGCACACAGACACCAACCGTTCACTTGTGATACTTTATCGCCTGAGAAGCAGGCTGACTCCTTGATAAAGCATACATCTTTCTAGGTCACTTGGCTGAAGTTTGCTTTGCCATACTCTGCTGAGAACAGCTGACAGCCTAATAGCAGTGTTTCTCCAGCTATTGATTCCCTGATTATTTTTTTTCCCCGCAGACTCACTGTATATCTACTTTATTCTGCACATCTAATGAACACATACAGCATGGTAAATAAATGGTATAGCATTTCACTGATGTTCCATCAGAGCAGTGAAAGGAAGGTACCAAAGTGAAAAAATCAAGATGCAGGAAAGGGTCCTTCTTCCTCCTGCTCTGGATCACACCCAGCAAGGCACGAAGACATGTATGCCAGACCTGTGGTGCTGCTGGGCTCAGGGCACCACAGACCTTTAGCTGCGGCTCCCCGAGGAGATCATCATGCTCGCAAGTTTTCAGGTCAAAAGCAGCAACGTTCTGCTCTGTGGCCCTCCTGCCCTCAGCAGTGGCAGCAGTCAGCCACAATTTAGCTCTGAGCACTTAGCTCGCAGCAAAAATCAGGTACTTTAAACAGACACATGAAGGATGACAACAGCAAAGCTGCAGAAGATGCCTATTATCATAAAATTAACACCAGATCCTTGTCAGGATTGCCACATGTTGCCAATAATATTCACTGTAATTGATCAGAGGTAGCATTGGAGAATAGTGGAAAAAGAGACCCCCAAAGGAATAGCAAGCCCCCTGTGCTAGAAACTCAACTAGTAAAAATCTGTGAGCTCCAGGATCTGATCCTTCATCTATCTGTCTACAAATACGTACCTTTTAGATATAAACTCATCAATAGACTTGGTTCTTTGGTTGTTACCCTCAGGTCCGTTCTACACTCACTTCTGTATTTTTAACTTCTTAATTCAATACATCCTGTGCCACCCATTGCCTTCCTTTTTATCCCTGCCAAGAGGGAAAAAAGCCTGAATTACTCATAGACATTCAGTGAAGTGTAAATTTCTACTCTCTTTATCATCAATGACTCTCAATGAAAACTGCAAAACTGTAATTCTTAACTTCATCAGTAAGCTAAAAAATGCTTTTTAATTTCTATAAACTACAGTCCCATAATCAGAACTTGTAAACTCCACTAGAATAAACTTTCAATGATGCAAATCAGCATCATATGCTCTTCTTGCAGTATATTTCTTTTACTTTCTTTCAGAATTAAACAAAATGCACATATTACACTCAGATTCTAGTAGGTTTTTCTCCTAATGCCATCATATGGGGACTGGAAGTTCATTTTAGGCCAGTATTTTTGCAACAACTTCATGGATCCCACGAAGTAAATCTGTGTTTTAAAATCCAGCTGTTGTATCCAAAATTCAGAGTACAGTAAACAGAAACTGTGGCTATAAACCCCAGTGAAATTATATCCTGGTGTATTTCAAGTTATACATTTAAAACTGAGCTATCTGAAAGCAATGGCCATTTCTGAAAACATGCTCATTCTTCCTTCTAAAACATTTTTCTAAGCTTACAAACATATCTACCAAAAAAGGGTACCAGAAAGATGAAGGGATGTGCTTTTAAATATGCAGAGCATACTGTAATTCATCAGCTGATACCATAACTTGCCTGTGCTTTTGAATCACTTGAAATCCTCAGCTGCTCTCAGCTACCTGTGAAAGACCTGTGTTAACCACCTCCACCTGCCCCAAATACTGTCCCTATCCTGTTCCCTAACACTTTCCCCTTTCCCCCCCACTAAGGACTCTCACTCCACTCTGTTTCTCCTGCATCCTCCCTGCTCCCACTGTTCTCTTTTCTTTCCTTCCTACCTGGGAAGTCCTTCAAAGGATGAATGATATTTAATTATGCTGGGAACACTGAGAGGAAGAGCACTGCCCTGAAGGGCTGCCAGAAAACCAGCATCAAACTTAATGTCAGGGCTTATATTATTCAGCTGTTTAACTTACCAATTAATTATAGAGTAAATAAAAACTATTTCCATGGGGAGTCAAAGTGTAGTCCTGACAATCTTGCTAGCAACTGCACATCCCCAGATCAGGGACAATCACATTATGACAAACTTTGTGATTAATGAATTCATGATATTCAGACAGTGTGACAGCTGTGGTATTGCCTGTGGCCATTGCTCTGTAATTCCACAGCTGCTTAAACCCCTGAGTGACTCATGGAGGGGCTGTGACTACAGACCTTGGGCCTGTTGATGAAATTTTGGACTCAGGATCTTCTTTGCCCAGAATTCAGACCAATCACTTAAACAGTGAGACTGAACTACCTCTGTCTATCTGCTGTGCTACTGGGTGGGTATCCCAGACAATGTCAGGACTGTTCCAGCAACAGCACCCTCAGAACTCAGTAACTGCTTCATAATCAACCTTAATTCTACCTGTATCAGTGAAGCACCAGTCAGATGGGACTCCACAGTATATGCCACACCCCCACTAAGGACACATCCCTTGTGGCTTCCCTTGGCCTCAGCAACATTTAAGCACTTCCCCCCTCTGACTTGAAACCTCCCGGGACCATGACAAATACTTGCTATATCTATCACTCCCATCCGTTAAGAGGCCCTGTTGGCCTGACTGCCAGTATTTTAGAAAATTCATGGTTATTCCCATTTCTTTAGTGCAACCAGAGGTTTTTGCAGTCAAGAATGAATAGAACAAACAGTATGAGGTTCTCTGATAAGGTGTACAGTAAGGCACACAGAGGTATTTTCAATCTGAGTAAGAATGAAGCACTCTTTCAAAAGATGTTTTCCAAGACTGTATGATGTAAAATCACATAGTGATTTTATTAATCACTCTGTCAGCATAACTGACACAGGAACTACCAGAATTCATTACACACTTTTTCAAAATTTACATTTGTCTTATTTAGAAAGTGGCAAAGTAATCTTAATTTCAAAATGTGGGACTGGAAGGTTGCCTAATAGTTTGTAAAGCCAGATGAAAATACATCCCAACAATCACATTTTTCTCCAAAAGTTAATTATGCAATTAAAAGTTTAACAGCCTAAGTTCATGTTTATTTTGTATTTTAAAGAACCACATCTCATATATTGAACAAAATCACATGCCAGAGACTACAAGTACACACATGAGAAATTACTCCTCTTGCTTCCAAATCACCATTGCTCTCACCAGTCAAACCTTCTTCATTTACAACAGCATTATTGGGTTAGATATTATGCATTCTTCTCTCCAAGAGTGTTGATTTATGAGGACAAGTTGGACTCCTGACATGTCTTCTGCTCCACTAGCTACATCTTTTCTTCCATACATGAGCTGACAACCGAGGGAGGCTGTCAGACCTCACTTGAAACAGTACCAGGATCTTTACAACATACACCCCACCTGATGTGCCTACGTACAGTGAAGTTCAAGAACTGCTTCAAAAGTGTGTCTGAGGGAGATCAGCAATATCCAGAAGAGGTTGACAGATGACAGCACCACCTGACTTCAATCCACTTGGGGGTTTTTCTGTGTCAATGCAATAAAATGTTGTTTTAACTTGCTTTCAGTCATGCCAAATGATACCAAATGAAGGAAGAGGCAGCCTGACACCCACAAAGCAGAACAAGGAACAGGGAAGAAAAAGGTTGTAAGAAGAAAAATGAGGCAGGACTGAAATAATGAAGAAAGCCTGGAAGAATGGGAAGGATCGTGGTGGGAGGGAATGGGAAAAGTAGAAAAAGAAGAACAGATACAGAGAGGTATGAAAAAGGGCTCAGATGATGTGGTCCAGATAGACTAAATTGATACTAGGAGAGAGAGACATCATAGTTTATCACTTCTAATACTGAACCATATACTGGAGCAGAGCTCTTTGCCTTTTTATTTTAAGGGGGCCAAATTAGGAAAGCAAGTGAGTTAAGAGTAGGTGGGTTGCAAGGATACAACAGATGGGACGTGGACAAACCTAGTACAGAAGTGGGAAGGGAAAAATGACACCCTGTGCAGCACAGAGAGATGAACGAGGGAGACATTTGGTGCAGTATGAGGCAGGATTCATGGTCTGGATACTCTAAGTCTCATGATGTCAAAAGAGATGCTGGTGTTGAAGTTCTGCTGTCCTCCAGCATGTTTGCAATACACTGAGCGCTGTTCTAGACCCTTAAGATGCTGAAGACTCAGGAAATTGAAATCATAATTAATAAGAAAGCCTATCCAGGAAATGGAAACTTTCTTTCCCACCCCAAGTTTTCACTCAGCCCCTCAGTTTGTAAGAGAGGTTATAAGGTTACTGATAGCAGACCATATGATAGCCAGAAGAATGAACATAGCATGTCATCAGAGGCAAGAACTTGCTATTTTGAGCAACTACTTCTGGAGGCAGGATATTTTGACAAAAGGATTCTTAACTGCCTGCTGAGAGGAGATAATGCTGAAGACTTGCAGCTCCAGAGTCAAGTTCCGTGTTTCGCAGGAAGCATCCTTTGGCTTGGGATGGACATCCCTGCACGACCCAGAGTCAATGGAACCGTACGTCTTGCATGTTTCAGTGCTCCTCAGCTGTCAGCACACAGCTGTGAAACCCATCCACAGAGCACTCTGCAGGCACTAGACACTAATGACTGATGTGAGGGAGCACAAACAGCATATTGCAGCTATCAGAGACTCTGCAGACTGCACTAACAGCTAACAGGGGTTGAAATGGAGGAATTTCACGTCAGGGGTCAGTGCATAACGTGCAGTGTGCACTTCTTAATAATAATAATTTTAAAAAGCTAAAAATCTGGTAAGAAAGTTTGAAGAAAATGCACATGCAAATTTTAGAAAAATGTCAAACCTGCCTCTGCAGATTTAATTTTCTGAGTTTATGATACACCATTAAGATATGCATTAGGATGTTGTCTTTAATCATTTGATCACACAGTTCTCAGCACATATTTAAAACATACTAAAGGTAGGTGGAAAAAAATTGCATTTAAAAAAAAATGAGAGCCAAAATAATCAGACAGACTTCTCAGTTATAGCTTCAGAAGTCTATTATTCTTGTATCCCTGTGTATCAAAAGCTCTGGCTACTTTTTCAAGTCAGAATCTTGTTAGGGAAATAAGAAAGTAATAAAAAAAATCTGATTTTTTTTGCAATTGAGCACTTGTTAATAATAAATTTGAAAGCCATCTTCAACAGAAGAACAAACTTGAGGAATCACTTTTTTCTTCTTTCTGTCCTGTGTGTTCTGCCATTTTTTTAAGTCAGAAACGTAATTTATACATAAGTTTTTCCTGAATATCACTTCAACCATTCAGAAAAAGTAAATATTTTAAGAACAGTATATAATAATTTGGTAAGAATATCTAAGTAGTATTTAAAGGATAGTTGTAAATGAAAAGAATACAATACTAATCAACTATAACTTTTACAGTATGTGCTACAATGTCTAGGTGAAAGTCGAAGAATAAATGAAATACTGAAAATATTTGAAGCTAAGCATACATTTAGGTGAAGTAAACATACATATTAGGTGAAGCAAAATAAAGTACATTTTAAAATTCATTCTACCAATTGCAATTTTTATGTTCAATAAAAATTTGAGCACTATCCTCTGAGGGATTCCCTGAAATAGATAGACTGAATAGTCCAAAATAAAGGTGTTAACCCAGACTGTGTTTCACTACCAGAATAGCTACTGGTTTGATCACTGTTGCTCTAGATGAAACATCCCTATAAATTTTTTGAAAATTAATACACCAGACCAAATTCACACATAGCTCAGAAATGAGCATTTCCAAATATTTGTTTGAACTGGAAAACATGGGTGACTCACTTTGATCATTCCAAGAGTATTTATTTCTGCACCTTGAAAATAACATTGAAGAAAAAACTTCTAAGATGAATGTTTGGCATTTAGGAATCAGTTGATGCCATACTTCAGTACAATTATTTATTACAGCTTAATTGATGACAATGTTGCAACTTCAGATTTTCAGTTCATATGAAATGCAGAGACTGTCATCCTTTAAAAATTGTAATGAGTTAGATTAGCATTGTAGAAGAGTCTGAAGATGCAATGCACTGTAAGAGTATATATATATAACTAGAGTGAGAGTGTTTGCAAGCAACAGAAACATACTTTTTGAGATTGGCCCTGAGTTGTTAAACTCTACCAGTCAGTTACATCATCACATAGATGGCAGTAAAACAAGGCCATTTTACACTATCATAACAAGCTGGCCCTCGTCAATAGATTTCTAAAATGAACAGGCATGGTGACTTTTTCCCTCGACCTTTAGTTAAAGGATCACCACTTCAAAGCCAAGTCACCTTCTCAACTCTGTTTTCAAGACCACTATCATCTGAACTTCCATCTCAGCAGGCATCATCACTGGCAGCAAACTACAGTATTTAAGAAAATTTTCAAATCTATAAAAGCAGTTCCTTAATACTTAATTGTTTGCCATAAATCTTTCATGTACTAGGCTGCAAAAAATAAGGCAACATGAATGGCAAAGGATCCTTTTGCTTTCCAACCAGTTCTTGGAAGAGCTTTCAGAATTACAGCCACCTAAGGAAACAGCTCCAATGTTAACCACTTCCAGCCTACATCTGTATTCCTGTGTGCCTAGGAATGCTGGAAAGTTTGTGATCATTGATAATTTACCCCAATTTGTATACTGTCATAACCACTCTGGCAGCTTTGTCAGATGGGGATCCATGTTCTCTGATATTTTTATATGATGACTAGGAAAACACATCCATAGACTAACTTCAGTACTGCCATAAACATTAACAGGACAGATGTATGCAAATACTGAAGATATTCCATGTCTTCTTTCACCATACCTATTTTTGTTTTCTTTAGACCCAGTGATAATCACTGTCTACATTTCTTGACATAAAATGAAACTCAGCTTAACTGCTCTTGTGCCTGTGCTACATAAACAGAAGGAAAATATGCTTTGAATATAACAAAAATTAGGTTTCAATATTTTCTTAAATTAATCTTTCCTTACACACAAATTCTTGCTACTTGCTTCCTGCAATTATCTTGTATATACTGGCTTTGTGCGGCAAGGGTTTGGTAGCAGAGAGCTGGAGTGGTGCCTTCTGTGAAGAGCTACCAGAAGCTTCACCCAGGTCCAAGAGAGCCAATGCCAGCTGGCTCCAAGATAGACCTGCTTCTGGCCAAGGCTGAGCTCCATCAGCAGCAGTGGTGGTGCCTCTGAGATACTGTACTTAAGAAGGGGGAAAATAAAAAAAACACCTGAGCAACTTCGACTAGAGAGAGAGAGAGAGAGAGAGAGAGAATATGTCAGACCAACAACTCTGCAGACCTCAAGATCCATGAAGAAGAGGAAGGAGGCGCTCCAGGTACCAGAGCAGAGATCCCCTTGCAGCCTATGGTGCAAACCACGGTGAAGCAGCTGTGTCCTTGCAGCCCACGGAGGTCCATGGAGGAGCAGAGCAGTGCAGTCCCTGGAGCAAAGCAGCCCCTGGAGGACCTCAGCAGTGCCCAAAGGCAGCTGTGACCCTGTGGAAACCCTCATTGGAGCAGGATCCTGGCAGGACTTGTGGACCCATGGAGAGAAGAGCCCATGCCAGAGCAGGTTTGCTGGAAGGACTTGTGACCCCATGGGGAATCCCCACTGGAGCAGGGGGGCCTGAAGTCCTGAAGGACTGCGCCCCATGGAAGGGACCCACTGGCACAGCTTGTGAAGAACTGCAACCTGTAGAAAAGACTCACGTTGGAGAAATTGGTAGGGGACTGTCTCCCATGGGAGGGACCCCACACTAGAGCAGGGGAAGAGTGTGAGGAGTTCTCCCTCTGTAGAGGAAGGAGCCGCAGAGATAACATGTGATGAACTGAATGCAGCCACTATTCCCTGTCCCACTGTGCCACGACAGGGAGGGAGGAAGTAGAGAATTTGTGAGTCTTAGAAGAAGGAAGGGGTAGGGAAAAAAGTTGTTTTATGATTTGCTTTTTATTTCTCATTATCCTACTCTGATTAAATAAATAATAAATTAATAAATTAAACTAATTTCCCCAAGTCAGTCTGTTTTGCTCTTGACAGTAACTGGTGAGTGATCTCGTCCTGTCCTGATCTCAACTGACAGGCCTTTTGTTATATTTCTCTCACCTGTCCAGGAAAGGAAGGAGAGTGATAGAGATACTTTGGTGGGCAACTGGCATCCAGCCAAGGTCAACCCACCACATATTATTACTGATCAGTGTTCCTTAAAGAGAGAATAACTTGTACATGAATAAGAATAATATACATGTATAATAATAATGTACATGTATAAGAATAACCTTATTCATATAAGGATATATTTTAAAGATAGTGAGATAGCATCTATCATGCATACAATTACCCATCTGTTTCTACAAATTACATTTAACATAATATTTAATCCCTTCATATAGAAAAGGAAGTCAGGCATATATGCTTTAAAATTTTATTGGGAAATAGTATAGAAGAAAAAAGGAAGAAATTAAAAACTAGTCAGGAAACTGTCTTCTACTACTTTTTTTGACAATATTTACAATGCTAATATAGGCAAGCAATGGAAGGTAAAAGAAAAAAAAAATCAAAACTGGAAAAGATCCCTGATTGAGGTGTTTCCCAAATATAAGGTGCAGTCTAAGCTTTACAAATGCCAAACAACATCTTCTGATTAATTTTTATTTGTATAGTAAGAGAAGTAAAAACGAAGACAAGGAAAAGAAAATGAAACAGATATGATTAGGGGAATTATAGCAAGCAGCACATTTCCAGTGAAGTAATCATACTTTTTATTACTGGCAATCTGGATGAAAAACTGAGGCAAGACAGCAAAGCTACTACACTAATGTTTTTGCCAATGAAAACAAAACCATAATGGTGGCTACCAATAATTTCCTTGAATCACTTGTCAGGCTTCATGGACTGTTACTCTGGCAATTTCAACATATACCCCATAAGCTAAGACTTTCAAAGCTGTCAGAAAGGCATTTGGACGTCTATTTTATATTTAAATTTTAGTAGACTTGGGTGACTAAGAAGAGAGGCAGCTTTCAAAAGCCTGAGTCTTGCTTTCACAAACTCAGAACTGGTCTGTCGAAAGCACGCTTGCTTGGAGGACACAGGAAAAATGAAGATCACTGACCATTGATAAGCCCAGAAACAACACTCATCTGACAGTGGCAAAACTGTACTTAGGAAGACTGTAGGCCATAAAGAGATATATTTTAACTGTAAAGGTTTGGGGTTTTTCTTGTGGTGTTGGTGGTGTTTTGGGTTTTTACCTTGTTTGGCAGACAGCAGTAAGTTTTTACCAAAGTAATCAGATGGGCAGGCAAGAAATAAACCACGTTCTTTTTTTTCCCTCCCAGATTTAAAGAAAAGTGCAGCTAAAGAGAAGGACAGGTTAGGAAATTAACAGCTCAGTTCTGCCTGTGGGACACCAGGGATAGAATCATGCATATTTCAGGTTGGAAGGAACCCCCAAGGATCACGTAAAACATGGGACAATGGTCAGCATCATTCTGTGCAAAACACTGTCTAGGCACATTTAAAAGAACATCCAGGAAAGATGACTCAAAAAAACAAAAATCTTAATTCAAACATCAGAGTATTTTCATCAGTTCTGGACATTGCTATAAGGAGCTATTCAGAGAAATAAAACAGCCATAGAGGGATACTCAAAGGCAAAAGACCACAATCTGGCGAGGAATGAAGGTGCTCTGGGTGCTGCCACTGGCCCCTCCCATGTGGCATCCCACATCTGAAGGACTCTCACACAGTCTGTGGTAGGCGACACACTCACAGCACTGCCCTGCGTACAGGGTGCAAAGCTAAGAGCATGAACAGAAAGGAGCAATGTTATGACAATTATCACCCTGCCCAGATGCAAACTTACTCGGTATTTCTCCTAGGCACATAGAACTCCAAGTATACTCATTTATTGTTATTGTTGAAACTGACTTAATGTCTCATTGAATTAAATCAGACCATGAGCAGTAACCAAGCAGAAGAAAGCAAGCTTAAGATATTTCCCCCTATAAAGCTTTTTTTAGATAACTACTGATGATGATAGAAACAACCATTATTTACAGTGTAAGGAAAGAAAAAAAGAAAGAAAAGTTAAGCTTGATCTTTCTACCTTAATCTTGCTTTCCCTGACAAAGTAACTTGGTGTTGTAGTAACAGTAGTCTTCATAAGGGATCTTCTAGGGACTTCAGTTAATATTTTAATCAGACCTTTTGCTTCATAAAGAGGCTTTTGTCCTGGAGCCTGACTCTACTTTTTTGGTAACAGAGATGATTAATGTAGCTAATCTTTGAACCACTTTACCAAAGAAGAAATTAAAGAAGATCAGTCCTGAAAGGGAAAACCTCAAGGGTTAAGAATTCAGATCCAGTTACCGCTTCTCAAAGTCATGACTCTAGGTGAATGACTAAGATTATTTCTACCTGACTCTATACCACACTAAACAAATTCCCAGTAGAGATCTGCTTTTAATACTGTTTATGCATCTTATAACTGTTATCACAGAAAATTAGAGTAGTGGTCCAAAGAGCTGAGTCCAGGTACATTTCTTTAAGGAACTCTTCTATTTTACCCAGAGGGAGCTCAGGCATCTTCTTTCTTCCTCTATCTTGTTCTTGGTCCAGACTAAGACTTGGATAGAAGTTCGCATTGATCCTGGGCTGCTGGCATGGGTACTCACTCTGAAAAGGGCTGAGAAATTAAGGCTTCAGCCCATCTTCTCAAGAGGGCAAACAAATGGATGTTTTCTTCTTGTGTGCACAAACAAACAAGTCACTTACTATGTGAAAACTGGGCAGCACTACAGCTACCACTACTCCTTCTCCAGACACACCGTGACAGAAAGGACCAAGCCTCATCTTGGGGATGAAAGAGTAACCTCAGTTCCTCAAGCACAGGTTGCAAGTGTGGATCTCAATCCCATGTAGGCATCTAATGTGTGCAGTGGCTGGTCACTTAAACCCAGCCAGGAAGGGGAATGAGACACCTTCCACATGCTCAAAATGACCAAGGAGTACTTCTGCCTCCTCTGCATGCCCTGTTCACAGCAGACAAACCAAGCAAGCAACCACATTAGGACCTAAGGCAAATCCATGGAACTGATCTAACAGCTTTCACTATACTGACTGTTTCTTAGCTTACCAAGTAGCTAAAGCAGGGTAGTATCCAATCTTTAGGCCTGAGTAGCAGCTAAAATAAATACGGACAAGTACAGGAAAGAGAATTAAGGGAAAATTATCTAGCCCAGATGTATCAGTATGATACCAGTAAAGCTTCAAGGGAGTTTAGTACATACGTAAATTCTGATCAGATTTTCTTGGAGGTGATTGATAAACTCCAGGAAACAAACACAAATATATTTAAAGGAGTACAAAAGTCAGGTTAGGAAAAGGTAATGTTAAAAGCTCATATCAGCCAGAATTAACTCCCCACAAAATCAAAATAACATTAATTATGATACATTCAGCAACTACAAAGCATGTACTGCTCGACAAAGAATTAAATGAAAAATAGAAAAGGAAAATTATTTTATGTTTTTGTAAGCTAAGTGAGTGAAAAAACAAAAAGGATCAGGTTTCACAAGTAGAAGAAACCTGCAAACTATTACCTTGTCTTAGCCAAATGCTCCCTCACTGTGGGTAGTCCTAAAAATACCATAGTTGTCCGACTGTAATGCATTCTTTCCTCTATCATGTGTCTTGTTAGTGCGGGCTTTAAAAATCAACATTTAGGCAATTTTTGAATAAAAGTGTCTAGCTGACATTACACAGGGTGCCTAATTTATGTTGATTCCTTTACTGTAAGATCTGAGCTGAAGCTTAAATTTTAATAGACTTTCTAAATATATTCAGTATAACCCATAGACTTTATCACAACTTTTATACTACCAGGCTAAGAATACTTTCCAGGTTTTTTTTTTACAAAGTGAGGTTTAAATGTGTGTGCTTGCTGATAGGACACATAAGCTAAAAGTCTGGGTTTTTTTTACCCCCACTGCTCTAACGCCTGAACTGATTTCTCTGTTAGGTGAATAAGCCTTGGGTGATTGGAATGAACAGAAATGCAGGGTATTTCTCCACCAAAAGGAACATCATGTCTGCTGGTCAGCAATACTGGTTACTGGCATAATAAAGCCAACTCTGTGGGCATGCAAAAGCTTGTCCATCCCTCTATGAACAAACCTCTCCTTTCCCTGGACTGCAGTCCTAATGCTTCTAAAGAATGTCCAGAGATCCCTGGTCAGCAAGATCCAGCAGCAAAGGTCCTCCATCTGCGTTTGCTCCTGGAGATTATACCACTTGTGAAGAGCAGTTCTATATTTCTGTGTTCCCAAAATGGCCCTGAGTCTTGACACCTTCATTCATTACCCAGGTTATGTTTTTTCTTCTGCTCTCCTCCCTTTTTCTCCCAAATTAGCAGTGCAGCACTGATAATAATAGTAGGAAGTGGCTGAATGAAGGCCCTTTCCCATTTAATTCAATGACATAAATACAAAACATTTATCATTTACTCAACTCATAGGTCTGCTAAAGACAAATTCACTTGTGACACATGCAAGATAAATTCATCTCTCTTTCTAATAGACTTCCATTAGTATCAGACTTATCATCCATTCCCCTAAAGTCTTGAGTACCACCCATGCAGCGTAGGAGATTATGATTCTATTCAATTCAACAGGATTCTATTTTAAAAACATACAGCACACACATTCAGAGCTGTGACTTCATTCAGGCATATTTTCTTAAGCTGCTGTCTTCTTTGTTGCAACACTGAGCTGAAAATGGATATGTAATCCATTGCTTATATGTAGCCTCTATTCAACATATTAAGACACTGCCAGTGCCTAAGCTTCATCTACTTTTCCCCAGAAGCCAAATTTTCCAGCTCAAATTGTAAAGTTATGTGAGTTTTTCTTTGAAAGTCCCCAATTCTATGATACATTCAGTGTCATCATGTACGCACTGCAGTACACCTGCAGTACCTGACACATCACTGCTTAAAACATGAATTCAATGTCAAATATCACATCTTCACACATCACTGAGACATACACATTTTTTCCTGTTAGATAAACACATAAACATACATTTCCTGTATATATATATATACATACATTGAGTAAATGTTTCAAACTGACTTGCTTCCTTCAACCTCTTTATCTCATCTGAACCATAAATCCCTGAAAAACTGTTGTCCTTTTTGATTTCAGACCACTATAAAGAGATGTTGGTCTAGGGCAAAGAAACTTCTCTGAGAATATATTCCCAAAATTAAAAACTAGTTCCATCAATGATGTATTTTCTTTCTTTTCTCTTCCGTCTATCTCTTCTCCCCATTCCTTCATCCCCACATCTCACGGCAGCTGTTGCTACAGCAGAGACCAGTTCTTATTTTCCTACCTGCACTTCTTGAACTCAGTAAGCCTTACTGTCATTTCATTCACTTATTATCAATGGATTTTCTTTCACTAAAGATGCATTTCCTCAAGATGTGCAGTATTTGGGGGAAACAGCTCTGCCTCTTTTTCTCCTGTTGTGCTGCAACAGAACTGATACTCCTTCACATTTTTAACCACTGTTTCCTATAGGAGTAAAGAATATAGTCCAGTGAAATGCAGGGGGGTGTATTTGGCTACACATTGCCTTGTCACCAAAAAGATCACTGACTGACTGCAACCAAGAAAACTCATGCAGACTCAGTAACCCACAAAAGAACCAGAAAGAGTAATTCCATCCAGAAATATTTCATGTTTATTAGTAGCTACTTAGTAGGCAATCCTTGCTGTTTATATAGCTTAGCTTATAGCTCATGGCAGCAGCAGAAGGCAAGCTAATATAAAAATACCAACTAAGAAGTGGCTCCATGTAACTTTTCTTCCTACCAAGACATTTCAAGGAAGTAAAACAAGTAGGACATGAGTAGGGAAAAGATATGAACAGTGACAAAAAGAAGGTATGAAAGAAAACCGCAGTCACATACTCTATTAGTGCATGTCAGCTCTTGGAAAGCAGAGACTCCGTCACCATTATGAGGGGATGAACTTTATTAACTCTATTTTACAGTTTTCCTGTTTAAAATTACATCCATCTTATTGCATAAGTAAGCCTGAAGAAATAGCCTCTTTTTTGTTTGTTTTCTCCTTGATGTATTCTGCAGATCCATAATGAGATGATAACTTAAATCTGGCTACGGCAGAGCATGCGCATGTCAAGAAGATGGGGCCTGACTCTCTTCAGTGGTACTCAGTTACAGGTCAAGGGGCAACCAGCACAAACTGAAATACAGGAAGTTCCACCTGAGCATGAAGAAAACCCTCTTTAATTTGAGGGTGTCAGAGCACTGGAACAGGCAGCCCAGAGAGGTTGTAAAACCCCACCTGAATATGATCCTGTGCAAGCTGCTTCTAGGCGAGGCTGCTTTAGCAGGAGGATTGGACTATGCAGATGGATAGATTGTCTCCAGAGATCCCTTCAACCACAACCATTGTGTGATTACATGAAATACAGATGGGGGTAAAGAGAAAACAAAAGAAAAAGAAAAAAGAAAAATCCATATTTTAACTTAATTTCTATTCAGCACAAAGTATACATCAGAAGTGCATGGGAGCAGAAAAAGCACAGGTATTCCCTATATTTCAGACACCTAATTTATGACTCAATATTCTATACCAAGTTCATGGAGATACTTGTTCTTCCAGAGCATGATTTAAAGCACCTAAGTTTCTAAATGTTAACAAAGAGTGGTGAATTTCCCCCCTAGAGGCCCCTGCCTGACTCCATCATCCTGATAGGCAGCCTAGGCACTGAGGTAGGTACCTGGAGGGAATTCCTCTCAGGTGCTTGCATACATGGGAGAGTACGGCAGCAAATAAATAAAGCGGCACAGAAAACAACACAGATCTCCAATACGGTGCACTAGAAATACTTACTTTAAGATTATATTAGCTGACTAGTGAAAGACTGTGATGACCCACCCTTAAGAGGAAGGAAGCACCTCGTATTACTTCTGCAATCATAGGGAGACTGTAAAGTAGACACAAGAAGAAAGGTGTTAGAAAATATCTGTATGACATTTTTCAGGTATGAGTACTCTCATTAGAAGGACTCCATAGACATATCTTCCTACCTATCATTTTGAAAATGCTTCCCTTTCCAAGGCCAACTTCCTTATGGCTCACTCACTCTGTGGGGTATCCAGTAAAACCACTGCAGTGCAAAACATTCTTCTGCAAGAAATCAGTAAGCTAATAATGTCCAAGCAAGTATTCATTTTCTTACACTGTAGGACCATTAACCAAAAGACAAAATTTTCTAACATATTTTTCATCAAAAATAAGGATGGTCTAACATGCATAGAACATTAATGTGGAGACAAAGTGTGGAACAAAAATCTAGGGCAAAGCTATGTACAACTATGTACAAGACATGCTGATCAGAAATATTTATGTAAAACTGTAAACAAATTTGCAGCTCACCATCAGCTCCTGCTGAGACAATTATTGATCAATATTCTGTCAAGTATAACATCATTCCAGAGATTTATTTTCTTTATCCTCACTTTAACCTAAGACCTGCTGAATTTCAATTTAAGTAAATACATGATCTTTACTTTTTGACCTTCAAAAAAAACATTCACTAAGCACATTTTATCTCTACCAAATTTGATGTTCTAACAAGATTTTGGTGGCTGTGTTTGTATAGCAACCTTATATAAGTCCTAGGATGGCTATCATGTAGAGGTTCCTCATAAATGTAATTTGACACTTTATATGGAAACACTCCTGGAAGATTAATCATTCTTTCACTCAGCAAGCATGTCTCAGCACACTCCTTAACAAATTTCACATCTTCAAGATAAATGGGATAAAAGCTCTAAGTGACAACACTCTGCTAAAGAAGACCAGAGACAACCCAGTGCGAGAGTCTCAGGTCTCTGCATGAGCACAAACCTTCTCCTTCACCTTCCTGCTGGATTATGTGGGTACAAAATCAATGTAATTCACTGTGAAATATTTTTACACTGTAAGAATGTAATTCAGTGGCCATCACTGCGTTGAGGTATGAAGGGTGCCAGCATGGCTCGGTCCCTGGATGCCACCATTCACAGCTTACACAGAGGACATTGAGTATGTCCTCACCAGAGGGCACTACCAACACAGGGAGACACCTATGAGAGCAGAAAAAAAATCTTGTCCTAATTGTGCAGGTAGGCCAAGGGTGAAGAGATTAGAATCATGTTCTCATGAAATCCATAGAGGCAAAAATACAAGGTTGGTGTCTCGTTATGAGAGACATACTTCCAAGCTGCCTCAGAGAGGGCTGTTCTAAAGTACTCCTCTGGCACCTGTTGGTATCATCAGTTTGCACTTTTTATAGAGATTTAAAATATCTCATATAATTATATATAAAAAAAAGCTAATCAAGTTTTTAAAGTTTACTGCCCACACACAGCCTCATGCCGTTCCCTTAGGTCCTGTCACTGGTCACCATAAAGAAGAGATCAGTGCCTGCCCCTCCTCTGCCCCTCACGAGGAAGTTGCAATGAGACTGCAATGAGGTCTCCCCTGTCTCCTCTTCTCCAGGCTGAACAGATCAAGTGACCTCAGACATTCCTCATACCTCAAGGCCCTTCACCATCTTTGCTGCCCTCCTTTGGATGCTCTCTAATAGCTTGATATCCTTCTTATACTGTGGTGCCAAAAATATAATATTCAAGGTGAGGCTGCCCCAGTGCAGAGCAGAGCGGGACAATCCCCTCCCTTGCCCGGCTGGCGATGCTGTGCCTGAGGCACCCCAGGACAGAGTTGGCCCTCCTGGCTGCCAGGGCACTGCAGACTCATGTTCAACTTGCCATCAACCAGGACCCCCAGGTCCCCTCCTGCGGGGCTGCTCTTCAGTGTCCCATTATCCACCCTGTACCTATATCCAGGGTTGCCCCATTCCAGGTGCAAAATCTGGCACTTGCACTTGTTAAACTTCATATGGTTGGTGATTGCCCAGACCTCTAATTTTTTGAGGTCTCTCTGCAGGGCCTCTCTGCTTTTGAGGGAGTCAACAGCTCCTCCCAATTTAGTATCGTTGTGCTTGTGCTGAACATCAAAGCAGCTGGGACCTTTAGCACAGCCATTCTCCAGAGACCTCAAACTGAAAGGTAGCAGCAAACCTACTGTAAGTCTAGGTTTTCTAATTCATATAAAAACATACTAGCAGTTTGTCAAAAGTCAGCTATTTTTAAATGGCATAAGCATAAAAGGAAATGTCAAATTTTAACTGTTCAATCCATTCATCCCTGTAGCTTTGTATCTTGTCTTAAATTAGTAAGGAAACTGTCTGGAATAGATACTGTAGTTTCAAGATGAATAATTTTCACCTTCCAAAAAAAGTCAAGGCTTGTGCTCACCAAGAAATCTAATTAGTCACCCCAAGAACCGTATAATTTCCAATTTACTCAAATTTTGAAAAGCAAACAAAAAACAAAAGAGAAACTTACATGAACATAGAGGCATGTGTTTACATTCCCCAGGCCAGTCTGGGCTGCCCACCAGGAAGCTCTGAGCCGAGAGAAGCGAGTGCTTAGAGATTTACATATGCAGCTCATTACAACAGCTAAAATGCCAAGAGGTGGTTCTTGAGAATATGTTCTTGGGCTTGCCATGGTCAATAAACCTTGTCGTTCACTGCAAATGGTTTTCTCCAGCTGAGTTCACATTAGTTCTTAACAGCATTATGATGGCACTGTGCCACTTCTATGTTCTCCTTTGTTCCAATTCAGTCCAGTTCTCAGCATAAGCGACAACAGCCAAAGCACCATTACAGCATCTGAGTAGCTCTGGAAAAATCTGCTGGTTACTCCTGTTTTTTTAAATCCTGATGGAATTAAAGAGAGATGAAGGAGATACCATAAAATGCTTACCAGTTGAAAACATCTCCACACCAAGCTTCCTTGGACTCTCTTGGGCTGATGGGGTTCTGAATACCTGGCCTTCTAGTGAAGACACTTAGCATGCACTGAAAGACTCAGACGTGCATTTGGACAGTGCCTTTCTTACTCACCTTGTTAAACAGGTCAACTAATAATTGCTGGAAGTTCAAAACCTCCTCACAGGCACTGAACTCTGAACAAGCAACTGAATAGTCTCAGATCCATCACTATTTCGTTCCTGGCTTTATACCTAAGTTATTTAACTGAAACCATGAGAGCTCCAGCATCCCCCGTGGGTGAAATGCAGAGGAGGGTTACACTCACAACTTCTATTACCATCAGTGGTAGTTACATATATGTGCTGGGCAGAGAAGAGCAATTGTCCTCTAATAAGGTGCTAGTCATGACAAATAAAATACTGACATGGGACCCACGTAATTGTATTTACAAGCACACTGAAAAGCAAGAGTGATTGCAAATGCCAGGAAGCAGGAAAAAAAACCAAACATCCTCCCTTCTTTTTTTTATTTCAGTTCACAAAGAACAGCACATTTCTGCAGCAAATAGAGCTTACTAAACCAGCTGCCTTTTGTTATCATCCTTATGCCTATCTGTGATATTATACAACAGATACCACTTTATCGGTGTCCATAAATAACTTTTATTATGCATCTGAAAAAGCACAGTTTAGCACGATGAAGAATAGACATTTCTTCCAGTCACTGAGGCCAATAGCTTTTCTTCTGTCCCTGCCATTATGACCCCACCACTGGGTTATGGCTTTCATTTACAAAAAAAAGAGAGAAAAAACAAAAAAATATTGTACCAGACAGCAGGCCCTCTAAATAGTCTGAGAGGTTGCGAGTATTAGAAATAGGCATTATTAGGAATATTGCTGAATACTGCATCCAACTCCAGTTTGTTGTGGATTCCTTCTAGAAGTACCAAATTTACTGCCAGCTCCAAAATCAGGAAAGCCAGTCTGACAAAATCCAAGACAATGAACTCTGTTTTCAGGATAACATAAGATATGGGCTTCAGTGTAACACAACCAGTGCCATCATCTGGCTTGTTACCAAGCTGCTGTCACTGCCTATGACTGCTGCAAGTGTCAAAGAAAAGAAAAGCTAACTGGCCTCAAGGGCATGAAATGGGCGTGGACAAGAACTCAAAAGTAAATTAAAAAAAATAAAGACAGGAAAAAGGTAAAATCAACTTTATATCTTAAGACAAAAATAACATCTAAATTCTACTTTTTTTTAAGGCAAGTCTCTTACTGTTTTGCATTCCTTTAGCTGCTAATGTTTTCGTTTGTTTTAGTGCTATTTGCTCTGCCAATTTGAACAGTGATGTAATGACACATGACTCCCTCATATTCAGTGGTAGTCACAGCACCTTTGTCGATGGTGGTTCGAGAGCACAATGAACAGTACCTTGAGTTTAATGTATTTGTGGCTTTGTGAAGGCAGCAATGACACACAACGGGGTTTTTTCTCCTTTTGTTTCTGTGCTCTGTAATAGAACACCCTGCCACAAAGACTGTGACCAGAGTATAATGAAAAATGCTAAGCCACTGTCGGTCATGGCAAAAATTTGCGAACTTTACATTTTGTTTAATTATTGAAGAATGGCTTTTCAAAGAGACATGCATTGTTCTGAAGAGACATCACAGCATCTATCTTCCTCTCCTCACAAAAGCTTTTTAAGTTTCAAACAAGAAGAATACACTTGTTGAGGGCCAATTAGTAGTCCGTCTATGAAGAAGTTTAAAGGAATTTTTAATTAGTAAATTGACCCATACTATGAGTCACCTGGAGAGGAATGACATCATTTCCTGAGACAGTTAAGCCTTCTTACACATATTAATCAGTACCTTAGATTTGAGACCCTCTAGCTCTTAATACTATCTTGTTCTTGTACACCAATTTAATTCACTCCTGCAGCATCACTCAGAGTGACAGTAAATGCTCCTCAAGGTAAACAGGGGCAGCCCTCTGACCCTTGATCTAGGCCTCTAGCATGACTTCCATTCATCCAGAAGAAAGGTTATGTATCATTCAATTATGTTTGCTTGAATTCAAAAAAAAGAGTTTGACAGTCTATCTAATCTTCTTTAGTACGAAGATATCATCACAAATAAGCAGGGTTAACTGTATAATGAGGTAAATAAACGTGCATGCAGAAGAGAGGCCTATATAGTTGATGAAAAGAGGCAGCCACTTCCAGAAGGTGGTTCAGAGCCTATTCATTACATGTTTGAATGAGACAGCATGAGTCTCTTCCCCACCATCTGCAAATGGTCCTGAATTTTTTGTCTTCTGAAAGGTGATGTAACGTATAAACATGACAGGCATCATCACTTCAACATACCTCTTAGAAATAACAGAATTAACCTCACATGCTGCTTTCTGTACAAAACTCCGCTAATGAGAATTCCTTCATAAGAAAAGAAGGGTGAGGAGGAAACCAGAACTCAATCTGTTATGGTACGAATATAGAATACAACAGACTTTTCTTATTCCCATTCACATAACTGGTAACTTGCCAGTTCTATGTAACTGGTGACTTGCCACTAGAGATACTGCCTACCATCCCAAATACAAAAAAACAAGGAAGAACACCCCCCCCCCACACACACACTGCCACCCCAAACTCCAATATTAGAAAGCAATAGCTTTCAAACAGCATAGGAAAATATGAGATTCATTTATGTCAAATAAATGGGGTTTTTTACTGTTTTCAGCAATCAGTGTAATAATCAGCATTTCCTATATATTTCATGTCATTACGTAGGCAACAGAGAAGCAACTTGTCTATAAAGATTCACCTTAATCTGAGCATCAAATGAAAGATATTTTCAAGGTATCCACACACATGTAAACATTTAAGTGAGAATCAGCAGATCTCTAAACTGATAAACATTTCTCATAAGTTATGTATGAATTCAAATCAAGTTTTTATTAAAAATGCATAAATAAGATCTGTGGTGAATAGAACTATCAGCTATGCATGTTTACTTTTTAGTGAACAGAGAAATCAGTAATTTTTCTTCTATATGTCATTTCCATCAGAGGGTTATAGAATGATAAAACGCTTAAACGATTCTCAGATGCCATCCAGCTGGTACATGTACAACTGGGGAGAGGACATAAAATAATGAACTGTGAAATGTTTATTTGCCACAGGGGCAAGAAAATGTCATTTCAACTATTGTGCCCATTCTACTTTACAAGTCAGGAAGCACTCAAAAGCCCCTCACTTTCGCTCACCGTGATAAAAAAAAATAAATGAAGACTAATCTGGATGATGATGAACTATCTGATTCTTTAAAGTTATTGCATTTTCAGCACACTCTTTTTGATCACACATTATTTACAATGGTCCCTGTCTTCTTCACTCCTGTTGGAAGCTACAGAAAATCATCCAAACCCCAAAGTGAGAATAAATTGGTTTTATCCATGTGATTTTAGCATCATATTTTAGGGGATCATAAGGGAGTATGCACAAAAGCTGACACTGTTGTAGTGAAAGCAGGCTCCTTAGTTTCTCTTGACAGTAAATGAAGACACAAATACCTTTCCAAAACAGCATTTCTCAATCTGTAGATCACAGTTGTCCTTAAAATCAAAAATTCCTCACTAAAATAACAAGTGAAAATGCAAGCAGAAGAAAAATATAAATAATCAGTACTGTGAATTACTAACATCATACAATGGATCTGAGATTTTTCTTCTCTCTCCCACTCCCAAAAAGCCTACTTTAGCTCAGTTTAGGCCAAGAAACAACATTAGGCACTCTGACCTATCCCCCGATGGACTCCCTCTGCTGACCACAGGGAAGCCTAGAGAGATTATTCTGATTCAGTCAGATCATCAATACTCTTGTCCTCATCCAAATCTGAAAATACTCACTGTTGTTATTCTCCATTAAATGTCATTTAAATTCAAGACCTTAAGTAAAATTCTGTAAAAAATTCAAAAATTCTGACATACCTTTTATAAAACACTATTGGAAACAGCTTTCTCTTTTGGCATTTTACACCTGGGATAATCTCTTGAGCTCAGTGGGGCCATGGGACCAAAACCAAAGTTTGGAGTGTATTGTGATACACAAATAGTTCACTGACATCAGCCTCCAGAGCAAATATTGTCTGAATCTCTCCAGTTCCTAAGCCCAGTGGAGTTTCTAAAAACTTCATGCTAAATGAAACTGGATGTTGACATCTGTGTCATCAAATGCACCAAAACATTGAGAAGACCCCATATGGATTTTTATTCTTTCTGTAACAACTCACCAAATACTTTTTTTCACACCTTATCTGCTGCACTTTGTACATTCTCATGGCCCAGGTCAGGACAGTAAAGTCACTACCAATTCAAAATATTATGCTTCTGTTTCAAACGATAGAACTTGTTCCTTTCTCTTAACTACAAAATGAGATTTTTTCCCTTCACTGACTACAGACTGACTAGAGAGAACCTTTGGTGTATTTTTTAAAATGCTTACTTAATGCTTTTTTGTAAAGCAACAGAAAAAAAAACAAAACAAAACCGAACACCCTACACTCATTGTTCAAGGTGCTAGCTCAAATCTCCGTCAATACAACATTAATTCCTACTGTCACAAATTTTCCCCATGGCTATACAAGAAGAGTAACTTTGCTAGATATTCTAGGTGCCTATAATCAAGTAGTTTATTCAACTTCTCTCAATCTATTTAAACCTTTCCTTCCTACCAAATACCACAGTATTGAGATGTTGAGTCTGCTAACTGAACTCCAAAGGCGTTCAGCTTCAAAAAGCAGTGAATTAAAACTGTTATTCAGCTCGTCTTAAATCACTTACCCCTGTAACTTAAAACAACATACTCTGTTTTTCTTGAAGTGCATGACAGGTTACTCACAATTATAAATTCACACTTCTGTGAAAAATAATACTGTACCATTCATAGCAAACGTCAAGGCACTAAAACTAAATTATATAGTGGACTGTTACCATTGACATCCATTTTTTGCATTCATCACCCTTTTTGAGCTCAAGTTATAAGGAAAAAAAAAGTTTGTTTATGAATCATTGGCATTTTATCTCAAAAACAGAATAAACAAAAAAGTGTTAATTTTTCTACCAAGGTCTCACAAACTTAAAAATATTGCTACATATTTTCCCATGACAAGAGATGTTAGCTCTCTGAATTCATGATCAAGTTTCTGGTTTATTTATTTCCAGCAACACCTCAAAATCTACTCCTTAGTGCTATACAATAGCTCTCAAACACACATCTGCTGAAAGTCTGCTATTCATAGACTGTTTCCTTTTCATTGGTAGGATCACATGTTTTTGGATACAATGAAACTTTCACTTTCCTATCAAACTTGAAACAAAGCAAGAAGCAGGACTTTAAAGAAGGGACAGACACAAGTTGTTGACATAATCACGATTTCCAAGGCAGCACTTATATGTAAGTACTATCCAAAACACAGAAATCAATTCTTTCCATTCTTTGCAGATTAATAAAACTACAGATCCACAGGCTAAGCACAGCAACAACATCACTTTCCATTCCACGTGTAAAGCCCATGTTTTTCATTTCCCTTTTGCTAGCAGAAAATGTAGGAACACGTACATGTCATCAGAATTTTCCATCACAGACACTTCTCTCCTAAAGCTGCTATAGAAAACCATTGGCAGCAGTGACAATGAAACACAATCAAAAAGCACATACAAAAAGAAAAAAAACTCTCCCCAAAACACAGCAATTAAAAGCAAAGTCCAAAATTTCACTACCGCTCCCCTTTAACAAAAATGAAAAAAAACCACATGCTGTGTACACTAGTTATGTAGTCTAGTGTGCTATGGCAAAGTACCCTGACACCATGTATGGTGTAAGACCCGATATTAACAAAAATAAGTTCTTTATTGCATAATACTTCAGGATAGCTAATTCTAAGGAGTATCTTCTGTGACTGCCTTTGTTTTGCTCTCAGTGAGACCTGAGCTCTAATCCAGCAAACTTCACTCTCTGAAAGTCCTCAGACAAATCAACCTCCAAACTGTTAAAACATGAGGTTTTCCCCAAGTAATGATATTCATGGTATTAAACTGTCTTAAACCTTGTAGCCAGATCTGTGATATAGAATAGAGCCTGTCATGATCACCACTCCTGAAGCGTTTGAACTAGCGTAAGAATGTTCACTATCCATATTTTAAGAAGGCAAACCTAAACTTTACAGGACTGATCACTAAGGCGGACTTTTTCTCCAAGTACTACGCCCTGTTCTCTTTAGTTACATTTACTGATTTTTAATAATGCCAAGTGAGAATTGGAAGAGTACAAGAAACTTCAGTCTTATATCAAGTGTGCAATATAGATTATGGGCATCTCTCATGACATCTCTTGTCATAGAAGAAATATGGTAGATACTTCTTCCCATACTAGTTTGTATGTAATTCATTTTCTGGGTTCCACCACTTTACCTGCTGCAGTTTAAATATGTATCTTCATGTCCAACAGGCAATTAAATACGTGTTTATGGATACCAGTAACACAGTTAAGTATCGAAATCACCTCAGCTGAAACCGTTTTTAAAACAAACTATTTTAATTTTCTCTTAATTAGCATTATTCATTTGTGGAAAAGTACAGAACGAGGACATTCTATACAAACCATTAGCACTTTGATCTTTTTTTTCATCAGCTCAAAAGATTTGGGCTCTTAGCAAAAGCAACCAAATCTGGGTGTCTCTTTCATTCTGCTTGGCCAGCATGCAGACTTGGACAGTGGCTTCAGCCAGAACTGTAACAGGATGAGCTCACAGTCATCACGAGGTTGTGTGTCCGTGTGCTCACAGTCGCAACTGCGAGGTGTCCGGAATGGAAAGGAGAGACTACAGGCATCATATACCGGAGTTTGTGAAAGACACCGGTTTTCAGAGATTCAGGGATATGTACATTATAATACACGCTTCTTTAGAGCATCACATTGAGTACTCCAGAATCACTAACTGACCCTTTGGATATATGTGGCTTGTTTACAAATTTTGTATAGTTTTTAATACTTAGTTGGAATATCTGAACTGCAATACAATTTACTTAAAAAAAAAGAAGAAAAGAAAAAAAACAGGCAGAACTGGCAAAATTTACAGAAATAATTATACAAATGAATTCAGCAAACTCAGATGAATTTCGGAGAGAAGGGAGTGTAAAAGCTGAATTTTCTGTTATCTAATTAGCCTTGGGAGTATGGCAATCTTTGTCTGATGTATAGAAACAATTAGGCAATGATTACTGGAGACTTAAAGTTTCCTTATGAAATATTGTCCTTCCTCATCACTGCACTTGGGGGGGAGACCTTCTAAGCTGAAAACATGCTGTACTTTTTACTGTTTTGTCATGCTCTAAGTTTTCCCAAGCAGCAACAGTGGGAAGGAAGAAAGTTTCAAACTGGTTTCTGTGGGGCTCTTGAAGACTTCCAGAAAGGACAATAATCTTGGCAGTTTCAACTTTGCTGCTCTTGCTATTAAAAAGACTAGGCAACAAGATATTAGTGCTACTGATGCAAGCTATTAATAGAAAAGGAGACACCTAAAAATAAAGAGGTTTAAAGGACAAAATGAAATAGCAGAGAATTCTTTCATTGCAAAAAGGATAGCTGCCAGACAACAAAAACCACCAGAGCCGCTATGCTCGGGGTTCTCTTTAGAAGGGAAAAGAACAAAAGAGACCAAAAGTAGTATCTTAAAATATATATATATATGTATTATGATATAACTAATTTTGTATACAGAAGGCAATGCCTTGTTCCTAACATGAGCAAAATTAGCTCTTACTTGCTGCTAATTTTTCTCATAGGCTACAAATGCAGAGGAAAATGAGCTGTCAAAGGTTGTTTTCCATAGTACAAATGAGAGCACAAACAGTAAGGTATAGGTATGTTAATAAGCAGAGAGGAATGATCAGTATGCCCTTGAGTGCAGAACCGTTCCTTGAGGCTTCTGATAATCTAATGGTATACAGTATGTTGCCTTAACTATAAGCACTTAAAATGCATTTATGAAAATAATACTGCTTGTGTAAAATCTCAAGCAAATGCAGCTCTACTCCTGCACCAGTATTTGAAACAATCACCTTTTTTACCCATTTGCGACATCTACGTCATTTATATACGTACAATATGCAACAGCTTCTCTAATGAACTGCAGTATTCCACAATACTGTCTATTGTGCAGTGCCTACAAAGACCAATTAGATCACCACACCCTATCTTTGTAGAGATGGAAGAACATATTTACATTAAAAAAAAGAAAGAAACCTTTCTTTTTACCAACTTTTTCCCCGAAACAAAAGTATACTTTCTACTCAAATATGACCATTTTAAAACTGAACCCCAGGTATCAGTAACACATAATCTTCACATTACAAATTTTACACTTCTTTTTTTAAAGTATGGTCATCAGAGTGGAAATGCTTCCCACATCCATCTCCTCAGGCCACATAACTACTAGGTCCTTTGTTTTTGATCTGCATCTGCATTAACGGGGCTGCTAATTCTAGGATGAATCTTGACAGCATTTGCTCCTTTAAGTAGTCTTTACCTAAAAAAGTACTGACAACCGATTAATCACCCATGGGCCTACTGAGGAGAGTTAAATCTCCTTGACTTAAAACTCATAACCTATTCCCATCTGATGGTATATGGCACATGAAGGAATATGACACGCGATTTTAATAAAATGCATGTTTTTTCCCATTCCATCTCATTTCTCTCATTAAAATGATTATTCCTGCTTTTAACCTATCTAAATGTCATTACATAGGCCAAGTGTGATTCAGGTTTGTGCTGCTGTTAGCATATCCTTTTCTTGCTCAACAAAAATTTTCTAGTTTGCTGTTTATGATTCTGTTAAAAATTTCCTTAAGCTACTCCAGAAAACAGCATTTATTTTAAAAAAATGTATTTATTTGAGCCTTTAGTTTACAACCACGTGTAGAAAGCTTCATGTAGAAAGTAATGCTACAGTTCTGCATTAGCATATCTGCTCATCCACCTGCTGATACCTTCCTACAGGGCATTTCTATGGATGTTTTTATAAGTTCTGCATGTATTTTTTTGTCACCATGAGTTAGCAAATATGTTTTCCTTCACAGATTTTCAAAACAATAACAATTTAACATCTTATCACATTCTATAGTCATCCTGGTTTTTAAATGTATTTAAAAAAAAAAGCTCTGTAAGAGGCATCATTTAAACCATGCTTTGTTCCCTTTGGAGGAAAAAAAAAAAAAAAAAATAAAAGTAAGCCTCTGAGACTTAAATGGATCAGAACTTCAGTCATTAATTTTATGTTTCCAAACTGCTGGAAAAGGCTACATTCCTACCATTACACACAAGATTCACTACTACTATTACTACTATTCAAGATTCTTTTTTAGACAATATGCATGAATAAATCATGTCTGAGAAGATACATCCAGCTACAAAGAATTAGATAACTTAGGTGGAGAACAGCATATACAAGTAAAATATCTTCCAGAACACAAAACGATTACGGGTTGATGACAACTGATAAAAAGATCATAAGCATTTTGAATTTCGGATCTGCTAACACATCTTTCTTTCCTATGTACTCTTTTACTGCTTTGGTTCCTGAAATCTATTACTTTTCTCCTTCTGTAGTTCTCTTAATACCTGCCTGCAGGAAAGAAATTGGCAACAACGCTAGTTGCTATTGACACTGACTTACACTTTCTCAGCAAAACTATTCAGGAAGAGGTAGAGGGATGGAGTAACATGAAGTATTTCCTTTCTGCCATGAGGTTAACTGCTTAACAAAGGTGCTTCCAGCACCTGTTCTGCCAGCATATGAACATTCGATATAATAAGAATAAGAAGTGGGGCATATTCCATTGATAGGTCTTTATCTGTGTGTCATTGCATCCAAATCTACAGGAATTCTTACAGCATGCATCTGATTTCACCACAATGAAATAATCCATGTATACATTACAGGAAGGGACATGAGTTTCCTAACTTTAACCCCAGTCTCTTTCAAAGTGCCACAATACAATTGCACAGCCTAACCATCTTGCTAAGCAGATCTATTTTTAGGCAGCTTCTTTGTTATTGTATCTCAGTGCCTACTTTTTAAACTCAGTCTAGTTTCGCTGGTAGCTGAGCTTACAAGTGCTGCCACATGTCTCCTCCAAAGGTAAATATAAATATATGAGTTCTGTAGCAACCTAATGATACAGTGTTAACATAGACTGGACAACAAGTCTGAAAGGGGAAGAAAAAAAAAAAAAAAAAAAGAAATACATCTGCAGAAGAGCCCAGGCGTGACAACTTCACACAGACACACACCTGTATGGCAAACTGTTTGCAAGCTGCGCATCACTCCTGATACGCGTCTCTGCCTTACATACGGCTAGTCAAAGGAAACCAGGTACTAACTTGACTCAACGCTTGGGAGAACTGCCCGAGTTTATTAACTCCGCCGTGCGCCCACCGCAGCCTCTCCGGCAGAGCCCCCGCCAAACTACCTGTAACGCAGCCCCTCTTTCCCACCCCGCCGCCTCGCGCGGATCCCCATCCCGGCCCCCGCGTCCCCTCCTCGCCCAAAGCGCGGGCGCTGCCTTCCCACCCTGCCCCTCCCTGGGCCCCCACTCCGGGCACCGGGGGAGCCGCCCC